>CAJNIZ010006470.1:0-17674 GCA_905231905.1 Symbiodinium pilosum
CTTGAAATGAATGCTTGAACTTGATTCATTTCGGAGGCTTCTTTCGAGACGCTCCCCCCTTAAGATTTCTATTTATTGAAGAGGAAGCTGCCGCGACGGCAGGCTGCCTGGACGAACACACTTCTCCACTTTCATGGGCATCCCTCTGCAATTGGGAGGGCGAACTTATTTCATCAGATTTTGGTGGAACCCCATCAAGATTCAACAATGGACGGATGGCAAAGTAGTCGTCGAACATGCTAAGTATAGCTCCGAAAGAATCTGCTTTCATCATCTTTCATCAATTAAGTATCCGCACTTTCTGACCATTCACGGCCTAGCCATCGGGGTTTCAGTCTTGCTGACTCTATAGAAATGCATGTCCTCATGAATACTGTCAGTCTCATCTCGGGAATCTCCCGCTGAGAATATTTTTTGATAACTCCACGCGATGCTCAGAGGAAGATGACGGTAGACGATTCGGAGAAGCCCAAGATGTTCACACATTCAATATCTCCAGCCTCTCTTTTTTGATATATCTGTAGGTGATTGGCTTGGCCTTGTCGCTTCCGGGCACAAGAGAGAGCCTGCAAATATCTTCTTCTCTTCAGCATATGGGAAAATGTCCTTGCGCGAGGACAATTTATCTCCTTGTGCGTTGCAGAAGCAGTTGAAACCAATATAAGAGGAATGTCTTGAAGTTATTGAGACCGCATTACTTGTTTCCGCCGAGGCTTACAGTAACGCTCAGCGCCAATCATTGATTCATGAAAGCAATCCTGACTAGACAAGCAGGCGTCACGCCTGTCTCACATCTACCGGCGAAGAATACGATCCGACAAGCCAGAGTCCAGGAAACGCAAATAGGACGTTGACTGCCTGCGCAAAAGATCTGAATACAATGGCTGTTCGATTTGCACCGCTCGAGCAGTGCTTCACATTGTTGTCGGGGCAGTGGTGAGCAATCAATTTTCTCGCAAACGGCTAGGCCTCCAAATCTGGTTCTCTCATCATGTGTCTGACAAGGCCTTCAGAACCCCCTGCTGCAAGGGGGATCTAGGCTTCAGCTTCGCCCAGGCATATGCAACCTATCGAGACAGCCTTTGTCCTCTGCAGCCTCGTCGTGCGTCATGCTATAGCCAATGTGCAATGATATTGCTATTCTCCCGCGCATAGATCTTGATAGCACCAGTGGCTGCAAAGCTCACGCCTGGCCTGCATGCTCAATGTACGGCCGCGTCGCAGGGTATACTTTCAGCGGGAAATGTGAGATATAGCCGCGCATCCAGTCACTCGGATGCCCCGGTGGAAATCGCTAGGAAGAGATGAAGATCAGAATCAGGTCAGGCAATCTCATCCGCTATAGGCCACATCAATATGAACCTTTTGGAGCGGGCAATCCTCTCCACTCATGGATGCAGCCTTCCCTTCAGGCTGCGCTGCTGAACCCTGGCTCCCGTGCTCACTGAATCCATTGCGGCTTGTGATGCTCGGCCTTCTGGTCACAGGCAAGAAGACAAAATCTCAGATATGACGGCTGCTGACCCTGGCGCTTCCACTACGCACCTCAATCAACAGCGAGGCACCTGCCTTCTGATCTGCAGGAAGATCAGGCAAGCGTGGCTCAGACCGGCCGCTTTGTCTGACACAGACTCTGCATTGACGCGCGACATCACCTTGTATCGATGCGCCAGTCTCGAAGGAGTCTGTACCTAGTGCTCCTGCGGCACCTTTGCCACGCATGCAGGTGTCATCTGATCATCCTGGCTGCCAAATGTCCTATGACTCAATGACAATCCCAGCATCCTTGCTTTAGTTGGTACCATCTGCAAAGAAGATTGCTGCAGCGCATTTGCCTCTCACGCCGGCAGCTCCTTGCATACAATACAGCCCGCAGCTGTCATATCAGCTGTATTTCCTGACACGCTTGAGATACCATTGCTGATCCACCAGCCTCACTATGCTTCATGCTGTTGGCACACTCAGCGACTATGAGCGATTTGTCTAACATCTCTCCACCCCCTTTCTTGCTACGGGGGGGAGCATGCGCCTCTCTTGGGCTATCTGCTCAGGGGAGAGCGCGTTGCCGCGCCTCTGACGACATGGGAGGCTCGAATGGTCGCATCCGCGTCATTGAGATGTACGGGGGGATGGGAGGCCTTCACCGCTCCCTGGAGCTGATCAATCTCGTCCCACAAGGGATTGTGTTCGTGGACAACAACCCTACCTGTTGAAACTGGCTACGTAGCACTGTGCCTTTGTGCTGACTGTGGAGGATGTGAACAAAATTTCAACAAAATCATCAAAGAGACTGTGAGAGATTGGAGGACACAGTTTGCCACGGCAACTCGCGTGATCATTGCTGGTGGCTGGCCGTGTGTGAACCACTCGCAGCTCAACTCCCAAAGGGAAGGCGCCGAAGCTGCCTCCTCACAATTGCTGGATCCCATGCTCAATCTTGCCAAATGGCTGCGGACATGCAGCAAAGCCACTACAACTGCCCGAATGGGAGGTGATCCAGCTTTAAGAGAACGTGCTCATGGATGATGCCGACTTGGAGGCTCAATCTTCAAAAATTGGCTTCAAGCCTTTCCTTGTAGGCTGCGGATATCCACTGGTGCCGGCGACCTCGCTTGTATTGGCTGCGGGGGCTTCCATTGCTGCCTGGCAAAGACTTGGAGGTCCCAGATCATGTCTCGCAAGGATCTGTGGGGCATCAACGCCGTCTACGAGGTATTCGTCATGTGAAGCTCAAGTCGTCACGCCCTCCACTTGACTCGATGTGAGAAGCTGGATGCCACAAGCTGGTAACAGATGGTGAGCCCTTCTTCATGTTCACTCGGCCTCAACCAAGGTCGGGGCCTCCGCCAGACCCAGCTGCAATTGCGAATTGTCCTCTGAAGGTTTTGGGCCGATGGAAGGGCGATGCATGGCGGCTGGCTCCATATCAGTATCAAGATGCCAGCATGGTCCGGTCATCGACCGGCGTCCATCGACCTGTGAGTCGGGAGCAGCTTCGCATGTTGGGGTTCGTATCCAATCATCTTGATGGCAAGTTCAAGCTTACCGAGGACGTGAAGCAGCAGCTGATTGGGAACAGCTGGGCAACCGCTACTGTGGCCCGGCTCCTTGCCGCCTTGGCTCTGGATGCTGCTGATGTTCAAGACAATGATATATATCATGAACTTTGGGAAGGTCGGAAAGAATAAAAACGATACTATCATCAGCTGCAAGCAGCACTGAAGGAAGCAGCCCTCACATCCTGGGGTCGCTCCGGCACGCTGGACAGACTCCAAGCGTGCAGGCAGCTACCTTCATTTCCTCGGTGCCGACATCCTGGACTGATGAGCAATGTCTGGTCCACCTCATCTCACAAAAAGTGACTCGACTCATCGAGATAGTGACGTTCGGCTTGACATGCAGGCCCGTTGGTGGCCTCGGACTTCTGCCGGCAAAGCATTGACCCTACAATGTGGAACTGGAAAGCTATTATGTCTCATAAGTGGCGGCGCCCTGGCCACATCACCCTCCTCGGAGTGATTGCTGTGCTTGACCTGCTCAAGAAGCAGGCCCGGACAAAAGCCTGGCACAAGTCAAACGTGCTGATCTTCATTTACAATCAGGCAGTGATCGCCATCCTGACAAAGGAACGCGCCAGTGCCCAGCAACTTCTAGGGCGATACGGCGAATCTCCAATTTGCTGTTGTCTGGTCACTTCCGCCTCCTACTTGGCTCGGTTAAGTCTGAGTGGAACCCGGCTGATGGCCCATCACGGTGGGTCTCGCGCCGCGCAATACGTGATGCCTAGAAGATAAGTTCTATTCTACAGAAGCCGACCAAGGAGGAGCGGAGACAAGAGCGCAAGGCATTGGGTCAACCACATAGTCATTTTGTATCACCTAAAACTGAAGGGCGTATCTCTGTTTCACGGTTTCTTTCCTTTCTTGAAGGCACCGGTAAATCCTATCCTACTTCATTTCTAAAGCTGGACCGTTTTCTGTGTGAGCCAAAAGGGTATGCTTCAGATGCTCTCAGCGGTATAGGTCATTATACCTGGTGGCAAACCACATATGATTGCAGCTTGGCGGTTACATGCTGCTTGGGGACGTGCTGAACTTGCGTGTCGGGCCCTGCCCTTTACGCCTCTGCTGGTGTATGCTCTTGCACAGGCTGCCTTCAACCGTGGGTGGAGAGACACAACTGTTCCGTTAATCCGTGGAGAAGTTTTCCAAGCGCGTTGCAAAGACTTCGTCTTGTCGTTTACCTCGGGGACTTGGACATTACCGCTTTCAAAATCTCGACAACGTTGAGGGAATGTCGAATCAATTCTTTTGCATGACTCCCTTCGTTTGTCTGGCTGTGCAGAATTTTATCCGCGGGAAGTCTTCTGGTGACCTTCTCTCATTGTGCTCTCCTCAAACCCAGTGGAAACATCTGTCTGGACTTTTGGAGGATTTTGGATTGTCAACCCCGCCGCTGGTACAGTGTCTGCAGAGGTGGAGCAATGCATAAATTTCGCCAATCAGGCAACATTGGTCAGATCAGTCTGCGAGGTCGTTGGAATTTCCAGAAAACTGCCGAGAGCTATATTTGTGAAGGCGTGGCTCAGTTCCCCGAACTCCAGCTTCCCGCCACGCAAAAGCAGGCAGTGGCCTTGAAAGCACGGCCATCTTGGAAGGCATGTTACTAAATTTGTCTTTCTTTCCCCCCCACCGCCGCCCGACTTTCTTTGCCCATTCTCCCCCTTCTCGCTTGAGCGGCTACGACTCTTGTGGGCACATGCCCAGGAACTGGGAAGGGAGGTACGGAGGCCGGCCAGGCACAGGAGCTTTCAGTCCACTCACCATCCATCCACTTTATACCGCCTCATAAAGGGGGGCCTCCGTACCGGCCAGCCATTGGGCTCCTTTTGGGGGGGTCTGGCCACGATGGGCGCTGGTGCTCCGATGGTGGCCTGGCGCTGCGCTTCTAATCTTGCGGGGGGCATGGCGATGAAACTTACCGCCCCTTGTGGGATTGGTCTTGCAGCGTCTGGGGTTTGCTTTCACTTTCGCGTACTTTGAGTTTCATCTTACACGCCTTCTAGCGCAGCTTATGCTGAAAAAAGGTACGGATGTGCCTGCAGGAGCACTAACATTAAATTCCAGGTTAAAGTCCATATGGTCACTTTACTTATGCCACCAGAGTCAGCAGAGTATGATGATGCCGGAGGCAGCCACATGCGGTCCTATGACCTTCCTGCCAACTTGTTTATGGGCCATGCTGTTCCACATTCCTAGTGGGTTCCTGCCATTTCCCTTAAGATAATATAGTCCAGTGTAGGCTTACGTCTTGCTTACGTGCTGTTATGTTCCACCGATTTGGGCTTCCCTCAATGCGGCGGAATGATGATGTTCTGCCCATTTGCATTACGTTCCTATTACGTTCCGATTACGTCCCTAGTATGTTCCTGTTACCTTCCTACCATTTCCACCTAGGAGAGCGGCAATTGTGTTCCCTTTAGCTCTCATTATGTTCTGATTACGTTCCCCTGATTTGGGGCTTCCCCCTGTGGCGTGATTATGTTCTTTGGTGGTATATGGTATGAGTAGCCAAAAGATAAAAGCATCTGGGTAGGTCGTTTGGGCCTGGCGTCTAGCATTGTAGCGCCTGCGAACCGCCGAAGCACTGTGCTACCCTCATCAAGAGTTTCGCACGCCCTGACAAGAAGGCAAGAAACGATGTTTAAGGAAGTTGAACTTTTGGATCTTTTGGCTTCCGGTGCCCTTCAGCAGCGGCACCCTGGCAAGAAGACAAGAAGAGAGCCCGGGAGGGGGGCTCTGCTACGCCCTGGAGCAGTTGGCGCGGGAATCAACCTTTCCTACAAATACTTCCCCGGCTTTGACGTCTTCCTCTTCGAGTTGCCTCACCCGGGGCGGCTGACTTGAAGAGCGCCTCCTTGCCCTAAGTTACGGTTAGTGTGATGATCGAGGTGGTGTTTGTGCGCGAGTTCTTCTTCGTGCTGATGTGCAGTGCGGTGTGGTCCTTTCTCCGGACTTTTGGCGATTTGGGGCTTCAGCTTCACCTTCTGGCACACCTTGGAACGGTCTTGACTTGACTTCGATGCTGGTTCAGCGACGAGGCACGTTGCTGCTAGTACGGCCACTTCGTGTTGCACAGGTGGTGCTTTAGCGGAAGTTGATGGTATGGAGCTGGCAACGGCTCATGCTGACTTGGAGATGCAAAGGATGGCTCTCTCAGGTTTGGCGCAGTCGAGATGATTTGGGCTGGAACGGTGGACTGACTTCCTCGTCAACGGCTTGTTCACAGGCGGCAATTGGTGGCGCTGGTTGGTTGCTTGAGCCAGGTGGCTTTCTCGAATTGATGGACTTGTGGTGAGGCATGCCATGGTGCAACCAGGTGGCCCTGTATAGTGGTGTGAGCTGTTGCGCGGCCCCTTCCTCTACGCGCAGTGTCGGTTGTAAAGTGGAGATGCTGACAAACTTTGTGGCTTCGGCACGTCAAGAGGGTTCTCACTGCCTTTCCCTAGTGCTCATGCTGCACTTTATAGCGCATGCTTCCGCTCACTCTTTTCTGCGGAATGGGCGTGATGATTTCTCAACTCGTGGAGCGACTTCTCTTTGGCGGCGTGGCCAGCTTTCTGCGACCAGAGTATTTGGCTTACTACGTGGTGATGATCTCCCACCTTGTGTGACAGTTGCGGTGAATGCAAATATTCACATTCTTTCTTTGGGCCACTTTGTGGCTGCATGTTGTTCGCATGGTTTACCACACGTTATGGTGGCGACGGGCCGTGCTCTCCAGCATATGCTCTCGAGCTGTGCCGTACAAGCTTGAGGAGGTGATCGGCGGGGTACGACTTAGGCATCGTGTAGTGGATGTTTAAGATGTGTATGCTGCGCCACGACCAAATTCTATGCTGAGAACGTGAGCCAGGCAGTCAACTCCTGGAAGACTGGGCTGGTGCGCCTGCCAGCGTTGCAGCATAGACTTCGGATACGCTTTGAGCTTGTGAATCAAGGCCGCCTGTGCAAATTTTAAGGCTTGCTTGCTGACGGTGGTGCACCATTGTGGCGATCAGCTGATCTGCTCGCCAGAAGCAAGGTGTTGCCTCTGTACTGCTTGGTTTCTCCCACCTGCAGCTTCCTGAATGTTCTCCTGAAGTTTCTTGTGGCTCGATAACCTGGCCTCAAGCTCTCACTGAGGTGTATGCGCGTCGCCCCGCAATTATTCGGGTGAAGCCCTTCGGAGCAGCTGTAGGATCTGCTCCAATCAAGGATATGGGGTGGCGTGAATAGGCTTCGTACCAGGAGAGGGCACTGCAACAGAGTTCCATCTCATGCAGCAGCACGAGCTGACAAGGGTTTTGCCTGTTCAGCGCATGTCGAAGTGGCTGGCTCACATGCCCGCTTCATCCGAACCTTCTTCTTCAATGTGGGTTAGGAGCACCTTGCCGGGCCGTACGATGCTCGCGGCTTTGGTGCTGGTGTTGTGATAGCAATAGTGGGAGGATGCGCTGTTTTGGAACGTGCTCTTTGGGGCCTTCGGTGGTGCAATTTACTTGCATCCGCTACTACCCAGAGTATTCTTCCTTTGTGCTTCAAGAATTCGGTTTATGTCATCTGTCAAGCGGTGCGATCCGATCGCCCGCCCCCGACTTCGATTGCAGTTTTGAGGTGGCAGTCAGATCGCACTAAATTTTTAGAAAATGGTCATTTGTCGAAATGTGGGGCGATCCAACAGCATTTTTTGGCTTCAAAAATGGCGGTCGGATGGCGGGACTTTTTGCAAATGGTCATTTGTCAAAATGTGGAGCGATCCGACCGCCCGCTGCTGTGACTTCGCCCGTTTTTTATTGCAAGGTGATAATCAGATCGCGCAATTTTTGGCAAATGGTCATTTGTTAAAATGCGGCGCGATCCGACTGCCCGCTTCTTTGACTTTCCATGCTTTTTTTTATGAAAACAGCCGGATCGAACAATTTCGCAACAAGCTCAATTCACAAAGGCTTGAGGGTTGAGGGTTCAGCGTATCGGGTGGCTTTCAAGGTTTTTCCCCAAGGCTTTAGTTTTAAGAGTTTAGCTTTTCAGAGTTTAGTCATTAGGGTTTGGGGTTTTGAGTTTAGGGTGGCCTTCATTCAATTTTTTTTCGCTAGTATCTCTTACTCTAGTATGTCCTACTTCCCCGAATATCTGCTACTAGTATCCTCTGATCCCCATATCTCCTCTACTCAACTCCCCAGAGTACTTTTTACTAGTATCTCCGACTGCCCAGAAATTTCTCACTAGTTTCCTCTACTCCCTGGAGTATTGCGTACTAGTATACTCTACTCCCCAGAGTATCTGTTACTGATATTAGTGGTATCCTCTACTCCCCAGAGTATCTCTTAATAGTATCCTTCACTCCCCAGAGTATCCGTTCCCATTATTTAATCCTTAGGGTTTGGGGTTGGCATGTAGGGCAAGTGTTGAGGTTCAGCTCTGAATTATGGAATGCAGGGTTGGTTTTGTAGAGTTTAACTAACATCTCTTGACCTTCGAGGGGCCAGCCACAAGAGCTACATCTTTTGACCTCTCGAGGGACCAAGCGTCAAGAAGTACATCCCTCGACCGCTCGAGGGGCCCACCCTCAAGAGCTATACTCTTGACCCCTCGAGGGGCCCAACCTCAAGAGCTTCATCTTTTGACCTTCCAGGGCTCAGCCTCAAGAGCTACATGTTTGTGACCCCATCCAGAGGCCCACCTCAAGAGCTACATCATTTGATCCCTCCCGGGGCCCAGCCTCGAGAGCTACATCTTTTGACCTTTTCAAGTGCCCAGCCTCAAGTTCTATATCTTTTGACCCTCGAGGGGCCCAGCCTCAAAAGCTACAGCTTTTGATCCCTCGAAAGAGCTTGTCTCAAGATCTATACCTTTTGGTCCTCGAGGGGCCCAGCCTCAAGAGCTGGATCTCTTGACCCCTCCAGGTGGCCGTTCTCAAGAGCTACATTTTTTCACCGCGCAAGGGGCCAGCCACAAGAACTACAGATTTTGACCCCTTGAGGAGCCAACCGCAAGAACTTCATTTCTTGATTCTTCAATGGAACCAACCTCAAGAGATCCATCTCTCGATTTGTCGAACCAGGGCTCCAAATTGAAGAATCTCATCTCTTGACCCCTTCAGGGATCCAATCTCAAGAATATTCGATTTGAAAACCGTTCATCTTATGTAAGATCTTCTACTCACATCCTATATACTCCAGAATATGCGCTGTCATCATGATTATCTACTTCTAATTAATCATGTCCTGATATCTCTGATTCCCCAAGAATTCTTATTCTCATCATTTATTATCAGAATATATCATATTAGTGCCCGGTTCTGCTCCAAAATGTTTTTGCTAATATCCTGTACTCGCTAGGCTCGAGCGCAGCTCGATCCCGTTGGGGCGTAGACCCCTGTCCATGACATGACGCTTTCACTTTCACATTTTCCAACCGTTTTGGTTTAGCACATGGCTTAGGCACATGGCTTCAAGTCTTGCCAGGAAGGTTTTAAGGACAGTCCTCCGCGGCGGCAATGGCCTCTGATGTGACGGCGCCGGCAGACGCGCCAGCGGCAGCGGCGGAAGCTCATAACCCATCTACGCAGCCAGCTCCTGCAACGATGACCCAAATCAATCTAGACTTACGACTGGAAAAACCTACGAATGGAAAAACTTACCCTAGGAAGACATCAGATGGAAGCGCGCAAGAAATTTCCATAGAGGTTTACGAAGCAATGCTTGGACAAAATTTCTCAGATCTCGCATTAGCCAAAGAAGAAGACTCCGAGATTGAATGGGGCGATATGGACCCCGAAGCAGCTAGTAATCTCCAGTTTGAAATGGTCAAAGCTTACAAGACCCTGAAGAACCCCCGGAAACTAGCTAGGTTAGATCCTACCACAAAAACCTCTGAAGCTACTCCTCATGCAAACCTCCGCCCACCTTCATGTGAACCCTCCTTGCCAGATACAATTACCATGGACAACCTGAAGCAAATCATTACCAAGTACCATGAAGAGACAGTGCAGCCCTCCATTGAGTTGGTTTCCAACCATGTTAGACAAGAAATTACCACTAGGCTAGCCTCATTAGGTGCACAAACTCGTATCTCCAACCTTACCCTTCAGTCCATTGAATCAGAACAACAAAGAAGAACGGTTCTCATTCACAATGCCCTCCCTTTCTCTAGCAAGGCAGTGGTTGACAGCAACACTGAGTATCTATTGGAACAGGCTGGCTGAACTTGGGACGACATCCAAAGTATTAGCAACCATTTGTTGACTAGCTCCACCTGTTTCTTGAAGGTAGTTTTGCTCCAAGAACATACGTGCAAGAAGTCTTTTACAACCTTTCGTGAACGCAAGCGGTATTATCATACGCCCGACCGAGAGGATGCTGCAATTAAGTGTGAGCACGACCTCCCTTTTGGAGAACGTATCGAGCGCCAACCACTACTAGCCTTCATAGTTTTCTTGACAAAGGAAGTAGATCCCCCACAGGAACCGTTTTCTTCTCCAGTTACTTGAGGCCCGACCACTCCAAATTTGGGACCCCGCCTCAGAAACCCTTTCAGGACAGGTAATTCATCTACCAGATACCAAAGTCGCCTTTGCCTGCCATGTTCTTGTTAGACCGGAGCACCTCTCACTTTTCATGCAGCCATTTGGCAAGCACTTTACAGAGCGTATGGCCCAGACCTTTCGCTTTCTCCAAGCATATGCTACAGCTTCTAGACATGCAACCATGCAACTCCGGTACCACTATACCCAAACCAAGGATGTCTCCAATCGTACCTCAGACTCCTGCTCCAAGCTGTTCCCTTACCCCACTTACCCAGTAGAAATGGATGATAATTTGAGCACAGTCCTCCAATGACCCCAGTTCACTTCTCCAGTCATTTTCAGGACTACAGCCTTCAATCCAACAAGCCATGGAAGACCAGGCATTGAGACATTCAGATTTTGGAAAGGGTGCAGTCAGAGAGGGAAAAGGGAAGAAGGGTAAAAGGCAAGGCTCCAAAAGGCAAAAAGGGCTCCAAAAGGTATGAAGAAGAAGCTGACTCCAATGGGACGGGTTTGATCCCCCCAAGCACCACAGAACCCAACCATGGTCATGGGGTACCTCCTCTTCCTCAGGAAAAGGCAAACAAGGGAATCACCCATACTACCAGGATACATGGATGAAGAAGGAGGATTATGACAATTATGAACCTCCAATCAAACACTCCTCTCCAGCATGGCCCAAGGAAAGAAGCCGACCATCCCGCGACTCCGGCAAAGGAAGAGGCACCTCCAGCAAGGGCGGAAGGTCCTTGGAAAATTTGATCCCCTGTGATCAGTGTATGGCCCTCTTTGTTACTAACTCCAGTTGTGATTGGTGTAAGAAAGAAGGACAAACAAATTTAGTAAAGCTTAGATCTGCTCCAAAATTTGCCCACCTCCAAATGCATAAGCAGCCGAAGCTCAATGTTTTATCTGTCCACTGCTTACTGCCAAATGTGAGAATTTGCACTCACCTTACTTTGCTTTTCTCCTATGTGGTTATGAACGAGCAATGCTTGATGTACTCAACCAGGATTCCAAGGCCTACCAGACAGCTTTTCAAGACTCCTTCGCAGATATGCAAGACCAAACACAGCCTGTAATGGACTGGCTAGAGGCCATTGTGCACCCTCCAGATGACGAGGTTCTCACCCCATTACCCAGGTCAAAAAAATGCCTGATTACTCCAACCCCCCAAAGCGCTACTTCTATGAGCCTAGCCCAGGACTTAAGATTTTAGGGTACAGTATCCCCAGGCTTAACCACCAAGAAAGCACCCTGATGAAAGCCTTTAGGAATGCTCTTGTCCCACTGGTCACAAGGTTCTTCAATGACTTTTGCCCCCCACCCCAATGAATTTCCTCAACTAGGATATACGCCAGCAGACTTGGCTTCTATGGACCTCCTACCCTGGAATGAAATAGTTAGACAAAGCTATGCTCTGGCCCTCATTGGATTCAACATTGAATTGGGTTGGGCAACGTCCAAGTCAGAAGAGATTGTTCAGCATACTCTACCTGGTCAATCCAGAGGTTACCTTTAAGAATGGGTGGAAGCTTTTGTAGAGATTATGCACAACAATTCCCACAAGCCGTTGGAAGCAATCTTTGCCGGCACAGCTCCCTTTACAAATGAGAACCCCAAGCAGCTTGCATCAATGGGCTCCTTCTGTTTTGACCTTTGTTACCACCAGATAGCAGAAATGTATCAGGTTCAAACCACGAAGAAGCAGCTCCTTCAAGTCCCTAATGACCAGTTAGTGGCAGTCGATGAAATTGTGAACTCTTTACCTCAGATTCTCCACTGATTGATTCCAAGAGCTTTCTCCTTGCCATAAATTGGAACACTAAAGGAAATTCAATGGAAGCGATCTCCTTCATCTTAGCTGAGTTGGGATTTCATGAAATAACATGGCTTTAGGATGGTTACTCCTCAATCTCCAGTTCAAATACCAAAGTTACAGCTGGCTAAATCCCCATATCCACTGACCCAGGTTCCTACCGCAGCTGAGTCTCCTGGCCAATGGTCAAGACCCCATCAATTTTATCGATGATCTCCAACGATCATTGGAAGCTCCTCGACCTGCAAAGGTCGACATACTTGCCACTGGAAACCACTTACCATTGGAAACAACTTACGATTGGAGTTTCAGTACGCCTTGTTTTTACAGTTACCCTCAACAACGTTCCCAAGTAGCCGACAGAGTGTGCCGCGCCTGTGCCACTCAACTTTTCTCACCCAGGAGCAGGGCGCTCCCCTCCTGCCCCATACGTGGACAGCGGGGTTTATATAGGTTTAACCTAGGTTACCCAGGTTTTGTCCACGGGATGGGAGTCGTACCAACCTCAGCTCTGAAAAGCACCGTGCCGCAAGTGAAACGCTTTCAAGGTGGCTTTGTAAGTTCCCCAAATAAATTAGCCCACGCCTTGAATGGAAATTTTGTAGTTTGGGATGCTCCTTTACCCCCGGCAAGTACTTGGGAATGGAAACAGTCCTTTCCTTCCAAATGGTATGAGACTTTTTGACTCTAGCTTTTATGGTAATGAAGGCTTATGGATCCACTCTACACGTAGAGCCAAGCCGTCGTAGATTGATGTAAGCAGATCGGATTCTCCCCGTCTGTACGGGATCATGCTGAGAGCGGTTGCCTCCAGAGGAGGTGGGCCGGGATGCAGCTGGCACCAAGAATCCAAACGACTGTGGCAACAGTCCAGACCAACACTTTCGACTGGAAACACTTTCCATTGGAACCCACTTACGGTGATGAATGACGACGACGACACGCACAATTGGAATCAACTTACGAGTGGTTCTACTTACGGTTGGGACGGCGGAATGGCCGAGTTGGACGAGCTTCCGTCAGTTAGCCAATGCGGCTACCAAAACCGTGACACTCACGGGGGCACCTCCAGAGGCGCTAGGTCGCAGGCAGCAAAATCCAGACGGCACGACCGCTGGCAACAAAAACAGCTAGCCCCGCGGCAGGATTATAGAGAATGGAGAAGAAGTCAGACAGGATCCACCTTGCGAACACACGGTGGAAGTTTCCTGAAGCCCCCGATTTGTTCGCAACCGGCCATAGAGAGACTCACCCATATTAGCAGAAAAGCAGATAGTTCATTCAATCAACTTAGATTCTGTAATAAACAGTCAGCTCCTTCATTACCATCCGGAACACAACTTACCATTGCCACCTGGAATGTGGAAGGGCTCAAGGAGGTGGCCAAGTATGATCAACTCATTGTATGGGCAGACAACCTGCAGATACATCGTATGGCAACACAAGGAACTAAGTCAGATTCCTCATATATGTTTAGACAATCAGGTTGGGAAATATTACATTCTTGCACACCAGCAGGAAAACACCATGGAGTTGGACTCTTTGTTTCTCCTAACATTAGACCACATGTCTCCAATTTTCTAGCACAGTCTCCTAGAATTTGTGAGATTACGCTCAATGTTCATCCGCACCCTATCAAGATTTTTAGCATTTCTGCTCCCAGTACAGTGGAGGATTCTCAGGAAGATGTAGAAACAAAAATTGATTTCTGGGAGTGGTTGGATAGTATCATTGATGACAACAAGACTTCCAAATTTATCTTACTTGGGGATTTAAATTCCAGACTCTCAACCAGCTTGGATTCAGACCAGTCCCACATTGGCCCCCATGTTCGGGGAAAGAGGCAACCTATACCGGACCCTGACCGAGGTGATGCAGAGTACCTGCTCTCCTTCCTACAAAGCAGAGACTTATTTCTCCGCCAAACTTATATAGACCTCCCCATTGCCCAAAGGGTATCCTAAAAGGAAATGACATGCCAGGACCCTTTTCTACAGGAACCCCAAGTTGAAGACTGGACCACTCTCGACTTTGTTGTTGCCCCGGTAGCCATGAAGCAGGATATAGCCATCAAAGGCTCCGTCTTCCAACAAGCCGTTAACACCAGGCATCTCCCGCTGATAGTGCAGCTTTGCACCCGGATTCCAAATAAAATTTCTCCCCAATCAGACCCCGAACTAGATTTCTCTAATACTCGTGAGTATTTTGCGCAAGTTGAGGCAGACCTCCTTTGCAAAGTAAGGAATTCTTTTGAGCTACCCTCCTCGAAAATTATTGTGAGACATTTACCGATGGCTCCTGCCCCAATAATCGAACCGTAGGCCCTGATAACCCTGCAGGATGGGGTTTTGCTCTCACTATTGACACTTCTCCTATTTCGAATCCAGGACCATCCAGAACATGGCAAACCTCACGCGGTCCAGTCAAATCTCAACCTACGGATGACTCCATTTTGCCGGACGTTTACGGATCCAACAATACAGGAGAACTCCGCGCCCTTATTGAGCTTTTTGACTTTCTCCTCCATTATAGTCAATTTCCTAGAGGCTCCCAGATCAATATTCATACTGATTCCCAATATGCCATGCGCCTTGTCCTCGGGGACTCCGTCCCCACAACGCATCATCAGTTGGTTTCTTCAGCACAGCAGTATTTCACTGCCGTACGTACGCAGTATATAGCAACTCTCTAAAAAGTCGAAGCTCATGTAGGTTTTTATGGCAACGAATTGGCGGACTCCTTAGCTAAAGCTGGGGTCACCTCCTACGGCAGTTTGGGTAGATTTCATTCCCCGCACACGCCCGCTAAACCTACCGGAGATAGGTTTTAATCAAGAAGACTGGAAGTCTCTCGGCATCGAGGAGCAGTCCCGATTATTGACAGAACTCTTTAAAACATATCTCCCCCATATACCCAAATTGCAGTTTTCTCCTAAAAAACCTTGGATTACCCAGCGAACTCTTGACCTAATATCAGAAATGCACTCCAATTCGGACATGGCTCTCCAGGAAGTTAAGCAGCTCCGGAAGCGTTTGAAAAAATCGCCAGGAAGGACAAGAAGCAGTTCATAGCTACGGCGCTCCGGGATGATTTTCATGGTTCCAGTATTGACCACTGGAAGCAAGTTTGACAACTACGTAGTTCCTTTCGCCACCAAAATACTAACCTCATCAATAAAGATAAGAAATTAGCCTCTAACGAGGAGAGGCCTCAGGCATTTGCTGAATATTTGTCGGACATCGGCCCAGACTGTCCCCAATCTCCAACGTTGACACTCCCATTAAAGCAGAGTCTAGTCGCCTGTTTACGATGGAAGAATTAGATCTTGTTCTCCGCAAACTTGGGACCCGTAAAGCCCCAGGCCCAGAAAAACTCCCGGCGGAACTCATCAAAACTTCCGTCTATTTACTCAAGCTCTTTCTTCTCTCCCACTTCAATACCTGCTTTGAAACAGGTACGGCTGGTTTCAGAAGTAGTCATATTGATGAAGGACTCTAAAAAAGGATGGTAGATCCTTGATAATTATAGGCCTATCTCCCTTACCAATACGATCTATAAAGTCTATGCTTCGTTGCTCCAGAGAACATTGGTTTTCTTATTTTGATTCGGACATCAGAGATCGACAGTTTAGATTCAGGCCAAATCGCTCCACTACGTAACCGATTCATATTATGAGACGCATTATTGAGGTACATGAGTGCCAATAGGAACCATTACATGCTCTATTCCTTGATTGGAGCAAGGCTTTTGACTCCGTCACCTTTGCCGCTATAGAAAAATCTCTACATTTTATGGGAGTCCCGACCCCATTTATTCGGTCCATAGTGGCACTCTACGATAATCCAAAGTTCACAGTTAGGGATTCAGGGAATATCTCCAGTGAGTTTGCACAGACCAGGGGCCTCAGACAAGCTTGTCCGCTCTCCCCATACCTTTTTGGCTTTGTACTTTCGCACCTATTCAAGGACGTTGAAGAAGCGTACCGCCTCCAGTTCGGAGAACTTCCAGGTATATTTCAAGCTAATGGACCTTTGTGGGATCTCGAATACGCGGATGACACAACATTTTTAGGAAATTCCTCGTTTCATATGAATAGGCTCTTGCATTTTTTGCAGCACTTCGGAAAAACCAGAGGACTCAAGCGAGGAAAAGTGTCAACATCTTCGTCTTAACTCCGACAACAACATCTTCTATTCCCAATCCTCTAACTTAGTTTGCAGATGCCCTCTTTGCCATGCAGGAGCAGCTCTTGGAGAGCCAGTGCCAATCTCCGATGAGATCAAATATTTAGGGGTTTTCTTGGACTCGACTAGTTCTAACCCCAAGAACATTAGGAATAGGGTCAAAAAGGCCATTACGGCACCGAAGCTCCTTAAGTCTTTGATGGCTCATGGATCCCTCCCTTCTAGCTGGAAGTTACAAGTTTATCGCTCCATTGTTCAGGCAATTTTGATGTATGCGATGGATAGTGTGCTCCTCACTCCTCCACAAATCATTAGGATGAATGCTATTCATGATAAAGTTATGCGAAATATTTTTTGATTTAAATCATCCTATTATCATCGTGTTCTCGCTCCTACCGATGCCCCATGCTCTAATGAATTCTTAGCAGACACCTCCTTTAGGACTGGTAGGGCAATTACAATTACCCCCAGCCAACTTTATTCCCAATATAGATTGCAAGTATTAGGCCATATTATGAGACATCCGGAGTCTTTGGAGTATCAGGCTACTTTTATGGATTCCGGTGCATACCGCTTTACAAGAGGCTCCAATTGCACTGGAAGACCAAAGGTACACTGGGCAGAATCGAGCCTCACGGAAGCGACTGCGAGATTGGAACATTCCCAGTCTGACGCTGCTCCAGCCCATGGAGATATCAACCACTCCTTTTATCAAATCCCCTCTCTAGATCAAATTAGAATTTCTCATGGATCTCAAGGCATCGCAAAGTACGTCGTAATGCAGCTCAAGACAGAAGGCAATGGGCTGAGCCTATTAATAAACCTCAAAAGCCACGTTTACGGAGGCGTTGCAAGCGGCCGGTGCTGATGGGCTAAGACAGTTGGCTCTTCGTTTTTGTAAAAAAACATCCTCTACTCGCTAAAATATTTATGATCATTATGTTATGCTTCTCTGAATTTTTTAAAATATCGTCTATTTCTCAGAATATCTCCATCTAATATTGTCTAATCTGCGGAATATTATGTTCCAAACTATACCTTATATTCCCGACAAGATATGTCACCAATATCCTCTATTCATCAACTTTTTTTTTTTTTTTTTTTT
>CAJNIZ010006471.1:0-17410 GCA_905231905.1 Symbiodinium pilosum
GGTTATATAGGGATATCTAAGGTTTACTCCCACAGCGGATTTAGAAGATCTTGTCACGCAGTTGGGGGGTTTGCAGAAATCAGGGGTACCTTTCAGTGGCCTCCTATAACAGTGGTTCTTATGGTATTTTGGTTGGCAATTTGAGAGGAACCCAATTTTTTGAAAACTAAACCCTAAACCCTGAACCCTAAACCCTAAACCCTAAAAGCCTAAACCCTAAAACCCTAAACCCCAAACCCTAAAACCCCAAACCCTAAGATCCCGTAATATGTCCCGCACTAGTGTAAAGGAGCTTGGATCGCTCCAGGGAAGGAAGGAAGGAAGGAAGGAAGGAGTCGACCTGCAGCATACGGCTGCGGCCTCCCACACTCTTCCCCCACCACATCTCGGGGGGCCTCCGCACCAAGGTTTGCAGGGTTTCTCCATCCAAAGTAGGGCAACCTCTAAGGGATTTGGAACCCTAGTAGAAATTAGAAATCATTTTCAGGAACCTTGTAGCAACAGTTTTGGGCTCGGTTGGGGTCTTGTCTAGCAAGTTTTGAGGGCTTACTTGGAGGGTCAGGGGGACTTAGTAAGTAGGTCAATAATAATGGGGAGAATTGGGGTTACTATATGGATTATAGGGGTTATGAACCTACTTACTAAGTCCCCCTGACCCTCCAAGTAGGGTTTAGGGTTGAGGGTTTAGGGTTGCTGTCTAGCAATTATGCAGATTCAACACTGCCAAACCCTAAACACCTTTGCTCTCTATCTTCCGAAATGGCTCGTAGAACCTACAGCAATGCTAGCAACCCAACGCCCAGTAATAACTCAAAACCCTAAAACCTAAAGCCTAAATGCTTCAGCAAATAATGAAAGGCCTGAAATCGCAGCCATGGGTGTGGCATTAAAGTCTGGGTTCCAGGCTTACAACGTGTGTGTTGGTTGTTGATTAGGATTTAGAGTTCAGGATTTTGGCTTTAGGATTTAGGGTTTAGGGAACTTCCTGGAATCTTCTATACCGCCGGCAGACTGAAATGGAAGCCTTTGAAGCGACTCGAAACTACTCGCTCAACATACCCGGATAGCATATGACCCATAGTCTTAGCTCCTAGTATCCCCCTTAAGCCCCTATAATACTTCCCTATATAATCCGCAAAGAACCCCCTTTGGGGAGTTTAGACTCTAAACCCTAACTCCCAAGCCCTATATAACCCCAAATATAAGGGTTCAGACTATAGCTCATGTTGCCTGACAATGACTTGCGGCTTCCCGAGCTTGTTCGAAGTCATTGCTTAGGGCTCATGGCCAGCTAGGAAACTGGGTTTAGGGTTTAGGATATAGGGTTTAGGGTTTGGGCCCAGCTAGGAAACTGGGTTGCTGTTATGAGGAGAGTACGCTACAGTTACCGCTATAGGGATACAGTGTGTTTTGTAAATTTGCCCATCAACTTAAAACACTCAAGCACCGTAAAGCCTAAACCCGGCTTCGGGTTTAGGGTCTAGGGTTTGGGGGTCGTACATCCTTCTAAAACACAAAGCCCGCCAAGCTGCATAGATAAGTGGATGCAGTCGCACGGCACTGGTGGTCATGGTGCTGATGACATGGGCTCGAGCTAGCCTTAACCGCTCTGTTGCTTTCAATCGTGTTTTTGGACGTTTGCAAAGTTAGGTGCACCTTTATGGGGGTCCTTATAAGCAAATTATAGGGGATATATGGGGTTATATAGGCCATATAAGGTTTAGGGTTTATGGATGAGGGTTTAGGGTTTCCCAATAAGGACTTCAGTATGTTGGGGTCTATATTGAGGTCCCCCCCCCCTGTTGGGAAACTCCCACCTTGGATGCCTGAGGGATCGGAACTCCCCAGGTGTGCTCTGGGTGGGTTAGTCAAGGTGCAGGGCTTCTGGGTCCAGGAGTGGTGTTCAGGTTCACCAGCTTGACTACAGAGACTCAACGACTTAAGATAATGATATGGGCTTAGGGTTTTGGGTGGGGGTTTGCGCAGACTTAGTTGGAGGTCAAGGATTAGGGCTTCAGGGTAAGGGTAAGGGTGCCAGGCGACGGCTCGAGGCTTTAAGTTCTACGCGTCCAGGCTTTGAGCTCAAAAATCAAACGCTACAAGGGCCTGAATATATACTTATAAACTGAGGTCCATGTGAGGTACCCCGTACTATAGCTATACAAGGAACCGAGCTCCTTGTTATGGGCAACCACCAGGCTTCTACACAAGGATCAGGGGACCTAGTGGGCTAATGGTGATGTAATGGGGAATAGCTCTTTTTTACTTTCTGGCTTATTCGGGTTAAATCTACTTATTATGTCCTTGACTGATTCCCTGCAAATATCGGTCAAGGCTAGCATCAATTCTCCCAAGCGTGCCTACTCCTACTAACTACGATCACTATCTCTGTTACTGCTAAACCCTAAGCCCTAAACCCTAATCCTTAAGCCCCAAACCTTAAACCCTAAACCCCTCTCCTCCTGCTCCGCCTATATACCAGTAAAGGCAAGCGGCCATAGCCCCATGAAGCGATACGCCTTGGCCTGGTTTGGTGGCTGCAAAGACCTGCAGCAAGGGTTTAGGGATTTGGGTTTAGGGATTATAGAGATTAAGGTTCAGGGATTAGGTTTCAGGGATTAGGGTTTAGGGTTTCAGGATCAGGGTTTAAGGATTAGGGTTAGGGATTAGGATCTAGGGTTCATGGACTAGAGCTTGGGGTATTTAGTGCTGAAGAGTTGAAGTTTTGTGGTTTAACAATTTGTCGTCAGGGTTTAGGCGTAGGCAGCAGGGTGTGTTGCCCTAAGATCCAGGGTTTCTGGATGAGGATCCAGGGTTTCTGGATTAGGGCTTGGTCAAACCCCAGCCCTAAAATCTACTAGGACCCCCCACCCTGTAATAGTGGTATCGTAGGAATAGAAGAGGACGCTAATATAATCCTTAAAATCCTTTCTAGTCACGATTACTGGGGGGGAGGGTGGGGGGGTGCTCCTAACAAAAACCCTAAACCCTAAAGCTGCCACGCTGCGTCTCTTTCTTCTGGGTGATGATCGGAACCACTTGTCCAGATGGCAAGCCTTCAGGCTTTGACCCTTAGGGTTTAGGGCTTAGGGCTATTAAACAACCGGGGTTTAGGGTTTAGGTTTACGGAAGTAGGGTATGCATCTCATGTACAGGGGTTGTATAGGGCTTATATTCAAGAATTGTATAGCGTTGTAACATAGGGCTGTTTCTGGTTCAGGGTTCGGGATTTAGGGTTTAGGGTTGTGAGGCTTTCCAAGCTTATGGCTTATGACTAAGACCACGCCGAGACCTTGCCAGGGTCTTCTTCATTCTGCGGGTGAAATAGGACATCCTGCACCCTTTTGAACCTACGGCCGTCTCAACAGTACGGAATCCGCTTGGGCTTCCTCAGCAAACTTTATTTCAAGACTCGTAGGGCTTGCTTAGGCTTGTACGGCCCATACCCTCCCTCAAACGTGGAATCCCTGAACAGACAACTATGAAAGATCTAGGAAGTTCCAAAAAGAGGGTTCCCCGTCGAAGACCTCCGCAATTCATAGCACTCTTTATTGGGCACTCCCCAAAATGGGCTCTAAACACTAAACCCCAGACCCGAAACATCCCATCTAGTCTCTAGATTCTCGAAGACAATCCTGGAAGAGGTCTATTTTGGGTTCCAGGTTTCAAGTTTGGGATTTTGGGTTCTAGGAGCGGCCGCAACTTGGTTGCCCTTCTGAGCCCAAACATTACACCTTGCACTCCAAACAAAAACTTGAGTATTTGAGATGCCAAAAAAAAGAGTTTATAGGGGTTAGGGCTTAGAGTTAGGATGAAGTTAGGGGTTCACAGGTTTTGGGTTTAGGTTTAGGGTAGCTGTAACAGTCGCCTATTTTTAGGATCTACTTACTTGGGAACGCTGCTTCTTCAACAATCTCAGCTTGAGGGTTCTGGCTCAGAACTTACGGGACCGGAATGTGTAGGAGTGTAGGGGTTCTAGTTGAGGGTTTATGCGAGCTTAGGGTTTAGCATGTGCGGCTTACTTTCAGCAGGTCAGGAAGAAAAATGGCTCGTATGCCGGAACTGCATATCTGATTGCACATAAGGATTTGTTGTTGGAAAGGTCCCAGAAACAGTCTGGCATGAGCCCAACCCTGAACCCTAAACCTTAAACCCCAAACCCCAAATCCTAAACGCTTAAACCCCAAACCCTCAAACCATCAAACCCTAAGACCCTCAAATCCTAAACCCTAACTCCTAAATCCCAAACCCTCAAAACCTAAAGCCTGATTCTACTTCTGATAAGACATACGTAATGGAATTGATAGTTCTGGCCCCCCCCCATGTTGTTAGGGTTTAGAGTTTAGGGTTGGGCACCCGATAAAGAATTCGCCGACATTCCACAGGAAACTTTAGGACGCGCACAGAAACCCACGGTATAGTAAGCAAAAGCCTCCTCAACATAGTTCGATGAAGAGTGGCTACCCCTAACAGGAAGCGGATGCCCAATGTAAATGGCTTGCTATAGATAAGATTTTCTAGGTACTCCGTTTTGAAAGCTACCAAGTCAGGCCAATCGCAGGCTAACTTCCTAGGTTTTTACCTGACAGCAGCAATGCCATCCGCAACTAGAAAGCCAAAGTCCAAACGCCCTTTGCTTGCTGGTGACATTGTTGGAGTGGGAAGGGAAGGTATCAAGGGTTGCAGGGTTCAATGCATAAGGTCGTACCCCCAGAAGGTTCCCCTGATATGGCCCCAATTTATCCCGTACAATGCGCCGCATTCTCGGGGATAAATAAGGTATGTAGCGTGAGTTCCCCCACTCTCCCAGCTAAAGCCTTCAGAACCCTGAACCCTAATCTCTATACAACCCCATTCAAACCCATCAAGGGGCACCAGTAACTTAGCTGGCTGTTCGCTAGTGCAGAGAGAAACTTTCCAGGAAGTATTGCACGGCTAGCGAGAGACCTCCGTTGGCGCTAGATCATCATTGGGTACGATTATTGCCCTAAACCCTAAACCCTAAACCCCAAACCCTACACCCTAAACCCTAAACCCTAAATCCTAAACCCTAAACCCTAATTGGTATTGCAGGTTATCATCTTCAGCATCCTTACTCACTGGCATGTTCTGATTCAAACATTGTTAGCAGTTCACGCCTCTTGGGTTTAGGGTTTAGGGTCACTCATAACAGGTGCTGGGGTTCCCTAAAGCCCCAAGGACGCAAAATAATAGGGTTTTGGGACCCAAATACCATTAATTTTATCGTCTTTGGGTCCTAAAACCCTATTCCTTGGGTCCTTGGACCCTTAGGGGTCGTTTTGGGTTTCCAGACAGATAAGCGACCCTGTTTCGGAAGGCGCTAAAGTGAGGTCAATATTAGGGTCTAGAGTAGGGCCGCCCATTTATTGGGTTTGGGGGTTTAGGGTTTAGGGCCCTAAACCCTAAACCCCCCAAGTGAAAAATATTAGTATATAGGGTCCCTTATTAAAGTCATTAGGGAAAATATTGAATATCCCAGGGGCCTACCCAGCCATTTATTTATGGACCCAAAATCGTGTCGGTTGGAAGTACAGCAATATACATTCGGGCTTGATGTTCTGGAGAATCCGTCAAATTGGCTGAATACGCCTTCGTTACACACCCCAACCCTAAACCCTAAACCATGTGTAGATTACTTCTACTTGTGAAATGAACTGGGTCGTGCTTGCGCACACAAGAAACATGAAAGACCACTGTCCTTTCAAGAGCGGATTTACTTGATGGTTCCATGTCAGTTTCGGAGGGATAGCCTTTTCAGCGCTTCTGAGCGACAGGGCCTAGTAGGATCAGTAGTGTGGGTTTTAAAGTATCAGGGAGGGGGATAACATGACCATCAAAGTTGCTTGATCTTATTGAAGCCCTAAACTCTAAACTTTGAAGGATTCGGGGTTGAGGCCTCATGCCCTTGTGCTTCAGGCCTTCAGGGTTCTAGCGGAGTATTAAAAAGGAGCAGTGTGATGTAGAAGCCTGAACACGTACTATTATGATCTCGAGGTCCGTGTGAGATACCCTATGACATGTATACCAGGAATCTAGGACCCTAATATTGGTAGTTATCCCCATTAACCCCTCCATGTCATTTCCCATTTTGCAAGGACCTAGGAGCATACTACACCCTGCATTGCAAGCCCCCGGCAAGTGGGATAGTGGAATCTGTTCGGCTCTAGGGTAATTCAGGGTTAGGGGTCGAGGAATTCAAGGCGTTGCGGGGCTTAGTTTTTAAGAGTATTTTCCAGTTTCTTTTCCATTATCCCTAGATAGCCCCTACATAACCCCTATAGTACCCTATACAATCCCTATATGTACTAGAATAGTTTCCATTTTCTTTTCCATTATCCCTATATTTCCCGCATATTATAACCCTTATACACCCAATCCTAAACCCTAGTAGTGTCAATTTTCTTTTCCATTATAGGGGCTTCGGGCTTCTCAGGCCCCAGGCAGCTTGCGGCTATTCACCATCCGACAAACCCCTAGTCTCCTTGACTCTAAACAACTCTAGACAGTTTAGGGTTCAGCGATTAGGGTTCAGGGGTTTAGGGTTTAAGGGTTTAGGCCGAAGTCTCCTTGACCCTAAACAACTCTAGACAGTTTGGGGTTTAGGGTTTACCTAGACCCTCCAATGTAGTACCCTTTGATAATCCTAATACGAGCCCTAACCAAAAAACCATGAAAAAGCCAAAAAGGTACTACATTGGAGGGTCTAGGTAGGGTTCAGTGTCCTGACCCTAAAGAACGCTACACAGGCACTTGGAGGCGCTGGACTTCGTAAGTCTAGCGGGTTGATAACGGGATAGTAGGTAGACTTACTACGTCCAAAAACATCCGAGCAAGGCTTCAACTACAGCAATGCTGAAGCTCTAGACACCCACGCCATGGAAGGTCGAAAGTTCCAGACCTGGTCAGCTCTGATGAAAACTAAATTCTAAACCCAAAGCCCTAACTTCTAAACCCTAAGCCCAAAGCCCTAAACTGTCAATTTTGGGATGACTGGCCACCCGCCTCCAACATTACACTGCCCCGATTCCTTGAACTAGCACCCATTATCCGTAAATGCTCCTACTTCAGGGGGGACTCAAGGGAATAGTTTGGATGGTGTTAGGAAACCCTAAAAACAAAAACCTAAACCCCCTAAACCCTAAGCCCTAAACCCCCTAAACCCTCTAAATCCCCTAAACCCCCTAAACCCCATAAATCCTAAACCCTACCCCTAGGTACTAAACCCTCTAAACCTTAAACCCCCTAAATCCTAAACCCTAACCCCCCTAGGTACTTAACCCCCTAAACCCTAAACCATTCTAGGGCTTCCTACTACCTTGCGGCTTCTGCAGCGGACCTCTGCCCTAAACACCGAAGCCCTAAACCCTAAATAGTACTTTCCATCTTGTTTGCCATTATCACACTATAACCCCAATATAACCCATGTGTAACCCTAATAAAAAAAACAATATAATGACCGTAATAGTACCCTAACATAACCCAGTATAAACCTGATCTTACCCCATTGGGAACCGACTGGACTAAAACCTTGCCAATTGAAAGAACAGCTACCCGGACAATGTGTTGCGGATCCGTTAGGGTTTAGGGTTAGGGTTTAGGGTCTGGGGTTAAGATGTGGAAGCTCATTGCCTAGAGCCAAGAGATCTACTTCTCGGGTAACTGTGAGTTTAGGGTTAGATGCCTAAAACCTAAGCCCTAAACCCTATATAGCAGTTTGTATTTTCCATTATCCCTATAAAACCCCAATATAGCCCCAATAACCCCAATAGAACCCCAATAGAACCAGAGAGGCCGTAGTATGGAGCACATCCTCCCTTTCTAGAGGGCACCTGACTGGCCTTGCAGTTTGGAAAACTGGGAGGTCCCCTCCCTTATGGACTCAATGGGGTTCAGGGTTTAGGATTTAGGGTTTAGGGCTATTAGAATCCTGATTACATGGGGGGAGCCCAACAATGGGTCCTAACCTTCCGGAAGCCCCAGGAAGGCAAGGTGCAATTCTCATCGGAGGTGACGCATGAGAATGTTGAGGCCTCAGCTCGCCAACGCTCAAAAAACGGAGTTTCCATAAAGAGGATGCATGAAGGGTGTAGGACTTTATGGTTAGAAGGCTGTGTGTTTCCAAGAAACTGCCCCACCCTACACCCTAAACCCTAAACCCTATGTATACTTGAGCCTGCAACACCCGATATCCCGCACGAAAGTCTATACGACCAACATACATAGGATCAGGGGTTCAAGTTTGGGTCCAGGGTGTAGGGTTTTGGGGTTTAGGGTTTGTGTAGGTATCGATCCAGCGAGGGAAGCATCGGATACTGCTCAAGTAGCCTGAACAGAACCCCAAACCCTGAATCCGAAACCATCGCTCCTACAGATTTCCTTATACCACCCCCCTACACGCTAAACCCCAAGCCGTAAACACTAAACCACAAACCCTAAGCCCAAAACCCTAAACCCTGAGCCCTACCAAACCCTGAGCCCTAAAGCCTAAGCCCAAAACCCTAAACCCTAAGCCCTAAGCCCTTCAACCCTAAGCCCATGACCTTCTAGCTGAGCAAAAGCGCCCTTTGAAGCTTGAAAATCTCCCCTGCGGCTCACAATTGCAGGATTCCGGGAAACATAGAGACTTATAGGGATATCTAGGGATTAGTTTAGGGTTCCGGGAAAGATACGGATTTATGGGGATATCTAGGGATTCAGGGCTTAGGGTTTGGGTTTAAGGTTTAGGATTCAGGGTTTCAGGTTTAGGGTTAGAGGTTTAGGATTTTTGGATTGAGGCTTTAGGGTTTGAGGTTTAGGATGTAGTGTTTGAGGTCTAGGGTTTAGTGCTCAATGTATGTATTATTCTTAGACCAGGGCATTGAAAGCCTGAAGCCTTCCTGGAAAACTGCTTGCCACTCTGGCATAAATAATTTGCTCCTCAAGGAAGTCTGGGTTCTTGGCGGCAGGGTTTAGGGTTTAGGGTTCAGGATTCTTGGAGGGAGGGTTCAGCGTAGAGGGCTTAGGGTTAAGGGTCCAGGGTTCTTGGGGGCAGATGCACCTGCACGGAAACACCCTACTACAGGGTCCTAAATAATTACCAATGAGGTCAGGTCCATTTGAAGTACCATAGACCATCATTATACAAGGAATATGGAACATAATCGCTTCCCCCCAATAATAAATGACGTCCCCCCCAACAATAAATAATCCGGGTGGTCAGAAATTATTTATTGTTAGGGTGGCATATTTATCGAGAGAATGTGGTAGGGCTGCTTCTAAATTCCTTTCAAAATCTATTAAAGTCTTTAAGTAAAATTCCTTTGAAAATCAATTGAAATCTAATTAAAATCCCGTTAGGATCAATTGAAATCTAATTATAAAATCAGAAATTAGTTGAAATCGAATTAAAATCCCGTTCGAATCAATTGAAATTTAATTAGAACTCCATTTGAAGTCAATTGAAATCGAATTCAAATCCCGTTAGATTCAATAGAAATTTAATCAAAACTCCTTTTGAAATCAATTGAAATCGAATTAAAATCCCGTTCGAATCAATTGAAATTTAATAACATTCCTTTTGAAATCAATTGAAATCGAATTAACATCCCGATAGAATCAATACAAAGTTAATTAAAACTCCTTTTAACATGAATTGAAATCGAATTAAAATCCCCTTGGAATCAATTGAAATCGATCAAAATCCATTGAAAATCAATTGAAATCGAATGAAATTCAATTGAGATTTAATTAAATACGGCTAAAGCTGTAATAAAATCAATATTCAGTTCTTGTATATAAAATCCTTCATAAAAACCTATATGAAAATCAACCAAAACCTCGGATGTCAAGGGGATCCCTAAATCCTTTGGATTTTCTATTATACCACCCTAATGACTTCAGAACCCCCCCTAATCCATTATGGTCTGGCCCCTTTTAAAAGTAGTACAGCCCCTTTAAAGTGCTCATGAGGAATTTTAGGGCCCTGGATTTATTATTCATTATTAGGGGTGGTTTTATAATACTTAGGGGGAAGTGATTAATATGGGCAATTAATTATTTAGGTCCCCATATTCAACCTGAAAACCATAAACCCTACACCTACACGACCATGCCCTTGACCCCCATAGTCCTTTGAAAACCTACACCCTCCATGCACCCTCTCCAAAATTTCACAGAAATGGGGTAACCCTAATCTGCCCTCAGGATCCAAGGACCCAAACAATAGGGTTTGAGAGCCCGAGTGCTATAGTATGAATGGGATTTGGGCCCTAAAGCACAATTATTTGAGTCCTTGGACCCTCAGGGCTGGACACAGTGCCACGCCTGGAGTTACAACAGTAAGAGCATGCAGAAACATTCGACATGCAGGCAGTTAGCCTACCCTGGTTCGGCATTGCGTGCGTGCTCCCTTTCTTGCGTGAAATCGCTCTAGTTTCTGTCCTATTCGGCTAAAGCCGTGCGGACTCCAGCAGAGATGTGAAGGAAGGTCTAAGTTGATGATAAGAGGGCATCGGTAACCCCTGACCCTTGTAACAAGGACAAGAATAAGAGTCGCATGACAGTCATGGGGATAAGGAATCAGTTGGGGTTACCAAAAATATTCAGCAATTTCTCCATCAAAATTCCGTTTGTCAGGCACGACATCAACTGTATCTGCAGCTTATAAACCATGATCATGATAATCTTCAGTTAGTTGAAGACGGAGCTAAAGTCAGCATTGCCTAACACTTCAGAATGCCACCCCTTTTTAAACACTATACACAAACTTCTACAGGGCCCGGTAATTGTGACCCTCATTCCTAAACCTAAGCGCCAGACCAAAACCTTCGATCCTAAAGCGTAAAAGTTTTGGTGCTGCCAACTGAATATCCTTGAGGTGCTCTTGGAAAATGATCATATGAGCCATTGTCTAAACTCCTAGTATCCCCCTTAATAACCCATATAGTACTCCCCTATATAATCCCTAAATATCGCCCTTTAAGGAGTTTAGACTATAGCTCATATTGAACCTCTTTGGGCCGAAGCTAGTCCTAGCAGCTTAACATGCCATTCGACGACCACGACAACAACAGCTCACAATCGTAGTCTGGGACATACACAATCCTGTTGTAGTCTCCAGGGACCCTGAATACTCCCTTGTGAACAAGTCTCCATACATTCATCTGAGTTAGTAGGAAACTGTGTTATTCCATTCCTATATATCCATGGCTAGAAATGGTGACTTCACTGAAGTTGCTTATCGGCAACCCAGTCACAAGGCGGCCATCATCCAAGAGGGAGGGCAGTACCCAACCACTGTTCGCTGTGTATACAAGCGGACAGCCCATGCAAGATGGACGAGGGTTTAGGGTCTAGGGTTTTGTCAACTGATCTAGATGGGGATCCGAGGTATAGCAGGAGCCTCACACTATCTGATTTAGAGACATCCACATGTACAGCTCCGGTCTCAAGGCATACCGAGTCTAGCGCCTGTAAAGAACACTGCTGATATTGCGCCCTCCTAGCTGCAAAATCTTTTGCTCCCATGAAATACCATGTAGGAAGCCCAAAAAACCAAAAGTCCTAAGAGCCAGGATAAAGCCAGGCAAGATATTTGAGCTTCAGTCGGTAGCGCGATGAAAATTGGCTTCCAGCACACTGCCGCCGGGTCCGCACGATAATACGCGTGGCCACACAGAGAAAGGCTGAAAGCTTAAGTCTACCAAAGCCTCCTCCTACTAATCCTGCTGGTCCTCTTACTCCTCCTGCTACTACATAGAAGAAGGACAACAACCAAAGACTACTCCATCACTGCTAGCACATCCATAATATATTGCTATATCCTACTATACTATATTACATTATACTACTAGAATATGCTATAATATGATCATTTTACCCTAAACCCTAAACCCTATTGCTGCTCTGTTTTGCAAAGCTCTAAAGCCTTACTCAGCTGGCCGATTGTGCAAGCTATGACGGGACGCGCCAGGCAAAACTCGGCCGAACGGCCTGTCCCGGCATCCTACGGTCGGGTCTACATGTGCTGGCGGAATCTTTTTTTCCCTAGGATTCTAACAGGGATTAGTAGATTAAAGTATATTTTGATATATTATAATATATCAAAGTATGTTACAGTATATTCGAATATATTATAGTATATTATAGGATGTTATATTATAGTATCTTATAGTAGGATTTAGGGTTTAGTGCTCTTCATATGGGACCCTACCTGCTTCCTCGGTCCTGAACATGGGTACTTGATTGTTTTTCTCAGGTCGAAAGCAACTACACCAGAGGAGTCACCATGTGGAGACCTGACATAGGCCTTATATATTGCACAATACGTAGCTCCCCATTGTTTCTGTATACCATTTGTATACCCTTTATAAAGTCCCCCGCTGGAAGCTCCCTTTCTGCAGCTGGTCCTAATAAAGCAAGGCTTCCGGGGCCATGACATCACACCGACAATACCAATCGCAGGGACATACGGGGCGTTCCCAAAATTAGGGTAAGGTTTTTCGAGGGTCCCCATAGTAAGGATGTTAGCATCTTGGGGTCTATCTTAGGGTCCCCCTATTTTGGGAAAGTACCAAATGGGGCCTAACAAAGGGTCTCACAAACACAATTCAACACGATGATATCTCTTACTACACGGACCCCCCAAAAAGGAAGCAAACTGAGCCTTTCTCAAATACTCGGCTAGATGAGCTATAGTCAAAACTCCTAGTATCCCTGTTAACCCTCATACTGGTCCCCTATATACCTCTATATAACTCCCTTTAAAGAGTTTTCGCAATATCTCCATATGAGTAGTATTTTATTTGGGGATACTATAGTCTAAACTCCTAGTATCCTCCTTAATATCCCTTATAGTAGCCCCATATATAATCCCCTATATAGCCCCCTTGAAGGAGTTTAGAATATAGCTCAGATGAATCCATACCCCTACCAAGCCCGGACCAAGCAAACACGAGGTGATGAAGGGTGGGTACTAAATATAGGGTTTAGGGTTTAGGGTATCCTGCATGACCCTAGATACTTCATACCCTGGGGCCACTTTACTACAGCAGAAAACGGTTCTGAAGGACGTTTAGTATCAACGGTAGGGCAGACTTCTCATAGCTGTAGAATGGAAGACGAAGCCTAATTAGATGATACCGAAGCCCTAAACCCTACTCCCTAAATCCATCTCAATCCCTGCTTGGAGGCTCATGGGACTTAGTAGGCATTCATAAGTGGATTATTGAAAGCCTACTTATGCTCGTTTAGGCTTTAGGGTTACTGGCTTAGGACCCTATATGGATGACCCAGCGATAGGGTTATAACCCCAGTTCTGAGCAGTTCCTCAGCACCGTTGTCCTCCAAGTACCCCGCACCCTTGATCAGAAAGCCTGAATTCCTCAAACCTCCCTGTAACGATCAGTGTTCAACGGCTCTCAACCCTAAACCCTAGCCCCAAACCCCAAATCCTAATTTCAGAACGCTTAGCCCCTAAGCCCTAAGCCCTGTAACCCCTAAGCCTAGACCCTACACCCCTTTAAACCCCAGCCAGTCACATGCATGGATCTTCAGCATTAGCCAGTGGGTGGAGGCCAGGACTTCAAAGCCAAGACTAGGACAAGAGAACCTGAACTTTGGGTGTTGGGTTTTGGGTATGGGTTTCAAGGTTAGGATATAGGGTTTAGACTTTAAGGTTTAGGAGATATTTAGGGATTTGGGCTGAGGGTTTGGGGGTTCAGGGTATAGGATTGCAGGCTCAAGGTCTGGAAGCGTTGAGGTTTATAGGGCCATTTAGTATGTCAAGTTCTATATTAGGGCTCCTGTTTACAAGTTACCATAGAAAATGTGCGTGCACATAGATTATGGGGATGCAAAAGGCTTCGGATCTGGATCTAGGGCTGCGGGGAACAACTTGCAATGTGGAATGGATGCTCATTTCTATTTACATGCTCCTCTGATAAAGGTACGGACAGAAAGCGACAGAAAACATCAGCTCTTGCTTGCACACACCAGAAAGAGCTTCAACCCTAAACCCTAAACCCTAAACCGCAAACCCTTGAGCAAATCCCTACCTCCCATTGGACCAGCACCTCAGAGCGTCGACGGCTTTGCTTGCAAGAGCCAATTTCCACTCTAAAAAACCAATATAGTCCCCCTTAAGTAGATAGAATACGGGGTATATGGGGATCTTATTATAATGTACCCAAAACCATATTCTATCTACTTAAGGGGGACTATAAGCTTACCCCAGGCAAAGAACACCTTCAAGAACCCCCGAACCTCCTGCAAAGTGTTAAATTAAGTTACAATCATGAGCACCCTTCGAGAGGGTGATAGGGGTTACGTGGGGTTGTGTAAGGAATAGAACTCGGTGACGTTTAGCATCCTTAACCCCAGTCGTACCCCTAGACCCACAAGGAAGCAAAAAAGGCCCCCGGAACCCTTGAAAGTCCGTCCAAAGAGCCAAGCACAATTTTGGTGGTTCAGGTATATACCCTTTATACTCTGTATACACCTAAGGCTATATAACCCTACATAACTTATATACCCCATACCCCCACCCTAAACCCTAAACCATAAACCCTAAACCGCGGATGCAAGCGTCAGGTAGTCTTGGATGCCAACCTCTGCCCACTTCATTGCTCCTCCTCTTCGTCCTCGTCGCCATGGTCCTTTCTCACAGCACGCATCACCCATACTTACCTGAACCCTTGGGGTATGTAATTATGGGGTTTAGGGTTTAGGGTTTAGGGTTTGGGGTTTAGGGTTTAGGGGTTTAGGGAATTAAGGGTTTACCTTGGGGTATGTAATTATAGGGTTATATTGAGTTACACAGGGATGTATAGGGGAACACAGGGGATCCACAACAAGTTGAAACCTTCTCTTCAGTACTCATCACGCCCAAGCAATACGTATCATGGATAAGATTTGGCTCGGAGTTTAGGGCCTTGCATGTAGTAACTGTAAGAAAAAACGCCGCCCCAATTGATGCTTATGTCGGGCGTCCATGCTTTACCATGAGGAAAATTGGTGCTGGAGTAGGACTTGGGATTCAAGGCTTTACAACAACGAATGCAAGGTTCTGCTTGGAGACAGAGACCCAAATTCACCCCAGCCTGATTTTACCCAATACCCTGAAACCCCCAAAACCCTGAAATCCTAAATCAAAGCTTCTCCAGTTAGGATTTTTAAAGTTGTTAGATTCATAGCTTACTGCCTGTGATGGTTGGGAAGGAGAGGCTTACAGTGGGGGAGGAAGGCTTCGAGTAGGGAATTCATACTGGGGGGTCAGTAGGGAATATGGGAATTAAGTATACAGGGATTAAATTACCTTACTCCCCACTAGCACCCCCTAATCCCTGATCCTTAAACCCTAAGCCCTAACCTCTGATCCCTAAACCCTAATCCCTAAACCCTGATCCCTAAACCCTAAGCCCTGATCCCTAAACCCTTGAAAAGAGCCCCAACAGGCCGAAAAGCTCGGCCGTGCAAGACCCGTCCTCTGGCCACTCAAAGGTGGACAGGTGTTTTCTTCCAGCTCCTGCAGCAAACCCGAAGGATTTTGAGGGTTTAGCGAATAGGGTTTGGGGCTGAAGGTTTAAGGATTAGGTTTTAGGGTTTAAGGATTGGGGTTTAGGGTTTAAGGATTAGGTTTTAGGGTTTAAGGATTGGGGTTTAGGGTTTAAGGATTAGGGTTTTAGGGTTTAAGGATTGGGGTTTAGGGTTTAAGGATTAGGGTGTAGGGATTAAGGATTGGGGTTTAGGGATCAGGGTTTAGGGATTTGAGTTGAGGTAGGTATGTTTTTGTTTTTTGTTTTGTCAAGGGTTTAGGGATTAGGGTTTAGGGTTTAGGTTAAGGGTTTAGGGATTAGAGTTTAGGATCCCAAGTATCTACATAGGAGAAAGGAGGGCTGAAAAAACCCTTTTATAGACACTTAGGCTCCTTTCGGAAGGGCGAACAGGGACTCCCATCTATCTTTAACATGTCATCCCCATATATCCTCCATATTTCTAGAATCCCTATCCGGAGGAACCTGATGCGGTGAGGAAATCATTCTGAATGTGATTCCAGTCAGGGAGAGCATTGTCTCCCCGCATCCAGGCTCAAGCGCTCTCTTCCAAACCTGCCCAAGGGTCATCTCGGCTGTGGCTGTCATTTGGCATTCGAGCACACTATCTCTGATGATCCCGCATTTGAACTGCCGCGGAAAAATTGCGCGCCAGACGTCATTACACTCATCAGAATCAGCCATTGCAGTGCAACTGCTTTAATAATCTTTCCTGTAGCGAGCCCTTCGCAGCTTCGCCGTGTAGATGCCTAGTAGAAGCTTACTGTACTGTGCTGTATTCTAAGACTTTGAGACACCTCCAAACCACAATAAGGGCTACATTGGGTATCATTAAGGGTCTATCAGGGGTATATTAAAGGTATATTAAGGGTTGAAGGTATATTAAGAATTAGGAGTATATTATCATATATAAGGGGGAGCATTCTCTCGGGGTACCCCTGTGCTGGGAAATCTTCATGGGAAGGTCTGCCACAAGAAAGAAGGCAGACTGTGGACCTTTGGTTTGGGTATCGAAAATGCTGAGTTATATTAAGGTTCTAATTAGGGTTATACTGGAGTTATATTAGGGTTATATTAGGCGTATATTAGGGTTATGTTAGGCTTGTATAGGCCCATTTTGCATCACACGGCATGGTAACAACTGTGATTCTGGCGACAAATCTATAACCTGCTCACACGACCCGAAGCTGATGGGGCTCTGAATCCGAACCATTCCACGAAAAGAACAGTAGAGGCACACATGCGCACAAAAAGCATAAGTCCAATGTCTTGTCTGCACATTGACATGACGCATACAAGACCTTTGCAGCGGAGGCCTGAGATGAAACCGCAAGCACCCTAACCCCTAAACCCTAAGCCCTATACCCTAAGCCCTATACAGTATAGCCTAAACCCTAGACCCTAAATCTTAAACAACAAGCTCAAACCAGCTTGCACATCAGCTGAGGGTAACACCATGCCAAGAATTACCCCAACCCGAAACCCAATCCATGCCAGTATCTAACGGCTCAGAAGTGAAGATTACATCTGTATGCATGTGTATGTATGTGTTTATGTCTACATATGCTGCAGCAGTGTATGTATCTCTTCATGCTGCAGATGTGTATGCATGCATGCCAGCCTGACTGCCTGTCTGTCTATCTGTCTCTGTTTGTCTCTGTGTGGGTATGTGTGTATGTACGCGCGTACGGACGGATGGATGTAGATGGATGTAGATGGACGGATGAGCTATAGCAACACTCAAGCATAGAAATCCTCAACAGCCGTTGAGAAGCACTGCGGATATCGCGATTTTCTACCCTAAGGGTCAAAAATACACTATCTTGTCGGGACCTTAGGTACCCAAAACCAATCAGATT
>CAJNIZ010006472.1:0-17670 GCA_905231905.1 Symbiodinium pilosum
ATTAGTTCGTTTTCTTCTTCTGGTAAAAGTAAGAGTTTATATATTTTTAGTAGTTCGTTTTGTCTCGCAACTCGTCTTGTGAATGTTTTATAAATTCTAATAAAACTTATGATATGATGAAAGCTTACGTAGTCAAAATTAGTGATTACTTCTTCGGACCATTTTTTTAATCTAGCGTCTTTAATGCAATTTAATAGCTTTTTCTTGAAAGACTTATTTTGGATGCAATGAAGAAGAATTGTTTTTTCATCTCCAATGGTATTTTTACAATGCCCAAAATTAGAGAGTAGAATCCAAGTTTTAATTATATCATTTCCAAAATGTTTATCTCCGTCTATTGTGATATTCCCTTGCGCGTTCGTTGTTCCTTTAAAAGTATTTTCAATTAATTCTGATATTACACATTGCAATATTAAATAATCAAATCTACTGTGATTAGAATTTTTAAAAGCGTGAGAAATTAAACCTAAATGAGCTGTTTTTTTCTGTCTATCTATTTCATTAACATCGATATAATGCTGATATAACTTTGCACTTAGATCAAGGAAGTTTACTGTAACTTTTCCTAGTATTGGAATGTCTTCATTTATTCTCATTTATTTGTTTCTAATGTTGCCAACGTATGTATAAAACACATATGTTGTTTATTTACTATTAGTTAATTTGATTCATGTGTGTCATTACCAGTTTTATATATTTCTTTTGGCGTTCATATAGGCCGGTTGGTTTTGCAAGAGCATGAGTGCGGGCAGGTGTATAAACCCCGCTTGCTTTACTGCACCTGTACAAAGCTTACACACCGCAGCCATCCACACCCGCTTCAGGTAAAGGAGTTGTAAAAAGAGACCGAAGGGTATAGCCATGGGTTGGAGTAGTGGTGGGGTTTGGTAAGTACTTGTTTTATAAAAACTAAATATAAACAATAGTATTAAATATTTACACGGCTTTAGTGCTACCCTAAATACCACCCCTTTATTTCCCTTTTTACTGGCGTAAAGCGAAGCATACGGCTTAGTTTAATTCCTGCTTTTAACCCCCAAAATACCAGCCGTATGCTAGCAAAACAATGTATCATCCGCCTTATACAGCAGGATATGTACCAGCAGCAAATGTGTGCTGCCCTTACAGAGCTGGGCCTGCTGCCGCCCGGCTGCGCGGCCCTAAGCCTTTTGCCGCAGCTGGCCGTCCTTATGCAGGTGCCGCAGGGCAGGGTATATGCCCGTTGGTCTACTTTATATACCGCCTATATGCGCAGCGCCCGTACTTTGCCGCTTAGCGCGGGGCCGCAGGCTTTATACCCAATGGCCGCCCTGTATTACCGTTGCCTAAAGGCCGTGCTTGCCTGAAGGCCTGGCGGGTATACAGGCCGGTGTGTTTCTTTTTATCTCCCCCTTTTGGGGAAGCATACACCCTCTTAAAATTTTCATTTAAATGATTGCTGCGTTTCATTTAAATGTTTTCAAAATTTCATTTAAATAATTAAGACCAAACATTTAAATGTTTTAGGCCAAACAACCCAATGTTTTAAACCAAACGTGGGTAATATATGTAAAGGCATAGGTATAACCCCTGGCAAACTATCGTATGGGTAAAGGCCTTAAAGCCCTTAGCGGGCCGCTTTGTTTACCGGGCGGGGCCGGCCCGGGGCTATAGGGGCGTGGGTAATTAGCTAATCTCTATTAAAACATTGGCGTCCCCACATCAGTGCTTAGCCCCTAAGCTGATTTTGTATTTTTGCGCGCTATGGATGATGTGCACTGTATGGCTTACCGGGATACCGGTTATTTTTCAGATCTTATTTGCGATTACCTGGATCAGAAGGCTGAACTGGCGCATCTGTACCACCGCTTTCCGGCTATAGATCATTTTAAAGCGCAGATGGAAGAGAAGTCTGCTTTTCCGGCCGCGCTGCGTAACACACTATCAGCCCGCCTGCAGGCACAGTACAGCCGCTTGCATACACCCCAGGTAGATGACCCTAAGGTACAGGCAAACATTAAAGCCCTGGAAAATCCGCACACCTTTACCATTACCACCGGCCATCAGCTGAACCTCTTTACCGGTCCGCTTTATTTCTGGTATAAGATTGTTAGCGTGGTAAACCTTTGCAGGGCGCTGAAGAACAAATACCCCGATCATCATTTTGTACCCGTGTACTGGATGGCTACGGAAGATCATGATTTTGCCGAGATTAACCATATAAATATAGCCGGGGGACGTTTGTACTGGGAGAAAGATGCCTCCGGCCCGGTGGGCCGCCTGGAAACGGCTTCGCTAAAACCGGTAATCAACCGCCTGGAAGAACTTATGGGCCCCGGTACCCGTGCTAAACAGCTTATGGCGGTTTTCCGCAAAGCTTACCTGCAACATGCCAGGCTGGCGGATGCCATGCGCTATATAGTGCATCACTTTTTTGCGGAAGAGGGGGTGGTAATTGTAGATGGCGATGACCGGGAGCTGAAAAAAGCCATGATTCCTTATTTTAAAAAGGACCTGCTGGATGAAATTCCTTTGGAAGAGATTTCCAAAACCACGGCCTGGCTTAGCGAGCATTATTTTGAGCAGGTGTATGCGCGTCCGGTTAATCTCTTTTATATAAAAGACGGCCTGCGGGAACGCATTGAAAGGAAGGATGATATCTGGGGGGTGTTAAATACGGATATCCGCTGGACCAAAGATGAGCTTATTGCAGAACTGGAGGCACATCCGGAGCGCTTTAGTCCCAATGCGCTGTTAAGACCATTATACCAGGAGGTAATACTTCCCAACCTGGCGTATATAGGGGGAGGGGGAGAGCTGGCCTATTGGTTTCAGCTTAAAGGCTTGTTTAGCCGTGTAAAAGTGCCTTTTCCTATGCTGGTTTTGCGGAACTCGGCACTTATATATACCGCGCGCCAGCGGGAAAAGCTGGAGAAGCTGGGGCTGGAGGTAAAAGATTTGTTTACACCCCTGCATCAGCTTAAAAGCCAGCTGGCAGCGGCCAATGCCCCTGTAGATCCTGAACTGGAACCTTACCAGGCCAAACTGGAAAAGATGTTTGATGAGCTGGAAGACGTGGCCCACCTAACGGATAAGAGTATGCTGGGAGCAGTAAATGCACAACGGCAGAAGCAACTAAACGGTTTGGATAAACTTCGCAAAAAACTGATCCGGGCCGAAAAGCGGAAGCACAGCGAAAAAATGCAGCGCCTGGAAGATATCTACCGGCAGCTTTTTCCTGAAGGAAGCTTACAGGAGCGGCACGATAATTTTACCGCCTGTTATGAAGAGTATGGCGATGCGTGGCTGAATGTACTTCTTGAAAAGCTGGATCCGCTGGATTTTCGTTTGGCCCTGCTTAATTTTTAATAAGCCGGCTGTTTCCTTTTTCAGATTGCAGCATATACATACCCGCTGGCAAAGATTTAATATTTACCGCTGGGGTTTCAGGCGAAACACCCTGGCTAAGTACCCGCTCACCGCTAAGGTTATAGATACGAATTTCAAAAGGCTCTGCATTTTTATTGCAATCAAAACGAATGTACTGCCGGGCCGGATTGGGGTAAAATGAAAGCTTTTGTATATCAGTTAAACCGGTGCTCAAAAATTTTACGGCTTGTCCGCAGCTACCCGCAGCGGTATTTTGATACACCAGGTTCCCGCTGATGCCCGGTGTCCCCGGGTCATTAAATTGCCATGAGAATGCTTCGTATATTCCCTCCATAATAATGGATACTTGCTGGCCGGGCTCAAAAGCCATGCTAAGGCAGGCCGGAGAACTAAAGGCATATACATGTGGCCAGAATGTATTAAAGACCAGCCTTTCATGGCCACAGATGTCCTGTGCAAAGCTCCACCAGTATGCCCCGTCTGAATTCAGGTAATTCATAACGGTACTGATGGGGGTATCCAGGTTTGTAAAGGTTATGGTATTGGTATTGAAGGAACCTGTAGTATCAATAATATAAGGAGGCCAGCCCCCGGGGTTTGGGGTTAGCGTATAATAGTCCCGTTGTTTTTCAAAAGTATAGCGTACCGAGTCGGTAAAGTCTTCGCGGTTTACTATCAGCACCCTTATGGGTTCAGAAGGTCCTGTTCCGCTTTCCAGCCAGTGAAACTCATCGCCCACGGCATAGTTGTGTAAAGATCGCCCGGTGAGTGGTTCAAAATTAAAAACGTCCATCGTTTTATAAAAAGGATCTTCGTGAAAGTATTCAGGATGCTGGCTGGAGAGGCAGGGAAACCTGAGCAAGCCGCGGGTAGAAGAGATTTCTACAATTAAACTGTCTTTTTGCAGCGTACTGGGGTTAAATAAAGAGTCCAGCGCCTCAATATTGTAGGTACGGATAATTTCGGTTCCCGTTTGCCGGATACCGGTACAGGTACTCCTGAAGTCGTTTTTAACCTGGTATTGATAACCACTTACGTTAAAGTGATTGAGACTGGCTGTAAGGTTTACGCTAAACCCAAAGTTGGGGTGAAAGAAGGTAAGAGAGCTGGCCGATTTATACACACTGTCTGCCATCCAGCTGGCAAATGCAGAATCATAGGCGCAGGTATCCTGAAAAAACAGCTTGGTGGCGGCAAACTCCCGGTTCATGTAAAACATAGTATCAGCGCCTATGGCTTTATAATGATCAATGTACGCATGTAGTATCATACCATCCTCTGTTCTGAAGTGTGTGGTATCATTGAGGTCCATAAATTTGAAATTCTGGGCCTGGCCCGTCAGAGAAAGCCAGAGGAGGAAAAGAGTGAGTAACTGTTTCATAGGTCAAGGGCTTGAAAAACTAAAGTTAAGAAAATATGATGATGTCACATTCTCCTTATCTTCGGGCCTTTAATAACAATAAATCTGATGAAGAAATTAAGTTTAACCGTTTTGGCACTCTCCTTTGTGCTAAGCAGTTGCAATAATCAGGAAACTGAAACAACCGATGATACTATGACTGATAAAGAATCGCAACACAGTGATTTTGAATGGGAAACCGAGCAGTTTGCAGATCTACGCATATTGCGTTACCGTATTGAGGGTTGGGAAAACCTGAGCCTGCGCCAAAAAAAACTGGCCTATTACCTTACCCAGGCCGGTTTAGCCGGCAGGGATATTACCTGGGATCAGTACTACCGTCATAACCTGGCTATTCGCAGTGCGCTTGAAAATATTGTGCGCCATTATAAGGATGGTAATGCTCCGGAGGGAGAGTCTGCCCAAAAAGATGGTGAAGATGAGGCCATGAATGAGTGGGACCGTTTTAGGGTATATACCAAGCGCGTATGGTTCAGCAATGGTATTCACCACCATTATTCCAATGTAAAACTAAAGCCCGGTTTTAGCGAGGCGTACTTTGACCAACTTCTGGCCGGGAGTAACACCAGCCTGAGCCCCGAAGCCAAAGCGGTGATCTTTAATAATGAGGATGCTAAAAAGGTAAATAAAGCAGATGGTGTGGACCTCTTACTTACATCGGCCGTAAACTTTTACGACCCGGATATTACCCAGGCCGAGGCAGAAGCCTTTTACAAAAAGATGATTGACCCAGCCAGTACAGAGCCGATCAGTTATGGTTTAAACTCCAAGCTGGTACGTACGGCTAACGGCATTGAAGAACGCAAGTGGAAAGCAGATGGTATGTACGGTGCTGCTATTACCGAAATTATCGGGTGGTTGGAAAAAGCCAAAGGAGTAGCTGAAAATGATCAGCAGGCCAAAGCATTAGGATTATTGATTGACTATTACAAAACCGGTGATCTTAAAACCTGGGATGCCTATAACATTGCCTGGGTAAATGATACTAGCAGTGATATTGATTACATCAACTCCTTTATTGAGGTGTACGATGATCCCTTAGGTTATAAAGCCACGTATGAAACGGTGGTTCAGGTAAAAGACCTGGATGCCAGCGAAAAGATGAAGGTAATCAGTGAGAACATCCAGTTTTTTGAAGACAACTCGCCTATAATGGATGAGCATAAGAAGGAAAAGGTGGTAGGCGTATCGTATAAAATGATCAATGTAGTAGGAGAAGCAGGAGCCACTACTCCGGCCACTCCCATAGGGGTGAACCTTCCCAATGCTAACTGGATTCGTGCCGCACACGGTTCTAAATCCGTGAGTTTAACCAATATTGAAAACGCTTACGAGCACGCCAAGGGTGCCGGGTTTTTAGAGGAGTTTACCTTTAGTAAAGAAGAATTGGAACGTGCCAAAGCTCATAGCGATTTGAGCAGTAAAATGCACACGGCCCTGCATGAGGTAGTGGGGCATGCCAGTGGTAAACTGAACCCCGGTGTGGGCACCCCCAAGGAAACCCTTAAAAACTATGCTTCAACCCTTGAAGAGGGCCGGGCAGACCTGGTAGCACTGTATTATATTATGGACCCTAAACTTATGGAGTTGGGTCTTGTGGATACACTGGCGGTAGGTATGGCCGAGTATGATGGGTATATACGCAACGGTATGATGTTGCAATTGCGCAGGCTTGAAGTAGGCGATAACATTGAGGAAGATCATATGCGTAACCGCCAGTTGGTGGCCTCCTGGGCTTATGAACTGGGTAAAGAAGAAAATGTAATTGAGAAGAAAACCCTTAACGGTAAAACTTATTTTGTAATTAATGATTACCAGAAGTTACGCGACATATTTGGTCAGGAACTACGGGAAATACAGCGCATAAAATCTGAGGGAGATTTTGAAGCGGGCCGTAAACTGGTGGAAACCTACGGTGTAAAGGTAGATACTGCTCTGCATAGGGAAGTGCTGGACCGTGCCGCACAATTTAAGGTAGCACCCTATTCAGGCTTTATTCAGCCTGAGCTTACACCGGTAATGGATGGGGATAGCATCATTGATGTAGAAGTGATATACCCTAAGGACTTTACTGAGCAGATGCTGAAGTATGCGGATAAGTACTCTTTCCTGAAGTAGGTTTTTCCTAGCCTTCAAACTTTTTAAGCCCATGACCCTTTTGGTTATGGGCTTTTTTAATGTTGGATGAACTCACGTGAGTTCGATATAAAATGATGTCAGTTTGAGTGAAATTCTGAAAGAATTTTTTATCGAAAACGACTCATTTTGCCTGTTTCGAGAATTCACTCAACGTGACAAAATAACATCAACAACACTCTTACATCTAACTCACCTTAATTAGGGGTTAGGGTCGGAAAGACTTTCCGTATGGATATAGTTAAAGTCCGTAAGGGTTTTGAGGAATTCCAGCAGCTGCGACTTCTCAGCGCTTGATAGCTGAAGTGGAGCACTCAAAGTACTATCCAGATTGGGGTTGGCCACTATGCCTTCGGAATAATGGTCTATAACTTCTTCCAGGCTATTGAAGCGTCCATCGTGCATATAGGGTGGTGATAAGGCTACGTTCCTGAGATTAGGTACTTTAAACTTGCCATGGTCCCCGGGTTTTTGAGTGATCCGCGCCCGGCCCGGATCGGCAGAATGTGCATCAAGCCCGTTATTGCGATAACTGAAATCGGTAAGAAGGGGGCCGGCATGGCAACCAGCACAATTCTTCTCAAAAATGAAGTAACCTTTACTTTCAGCTGGGCTGAACTTAATTTTTCCCTGCAAAAACTGATCAAAGCGGCTTTGGTGTGATACCATCATTGCCATGAATTGTGCCAGGGCATACAGCATATTTTGAGTAGTGACCTTATCGTTGTTAAAAGCGGCTTTAAAAAGACCGGGGTATTCAGGGTGTGCCTGAAGTTTAGCCAGCACTTGAGTTAATTCTTCTGCCATTTCAAGAGAATCGGTAATAGGCGCAATGGGCATTACCTCAATATGATTTATACCTCCATCCATCATAAATGCCGGGTACCAGGCCAGGTTAGAGAGGGCCGGAGAGTTACGTAAGCCCTTTCGTTGATCTGTACCGGTGCTAAAAGCCTTTCCGGCATCTGAAAACCCTTCTGCCTGATGGTGGCAGGAGCCACAGGAGATAGTACCATTGACAGAGAGGAGGGGTTCATAAAAAAGCTTACGGCCCAACTCAAAACCTTCTCTGCTTAAGGGGTTGTTTTCAAAAGTATATACGGGTTCCGGAAAATGCTCCGGTTTTTCAAAAAGGAGGGTATTGTCGTTAGGGTCTGTTGCCGGATTTTTGTGGCAGGCAAAAACAAAAAGTAAGAAACCCACCGCAGGAAGCAGGTTTCTCACTTTACGTAGTATTTGAAGGGTGTAACTCCTCAATTAGTTATGGGTGTGTCCTAATTTAAAAGCACCTTGAAAATTATGAGCCACATGCATAGCCATCATTCCTGGCATATGAACTTTAGACATAGCAGCCACACTAAGCGGGTGCATACCGTCAAACACATTTTTGAGGTTTACCTCCATGTGTAGTGTGGGAGTGCTCTTTCCATCAATAGCCATCATATTATCGTGCATACTATGCGTATTGGTCATCAAGGCTTTATTAGGCCCTGCAAAACCACCAATATGATAGATAAATTTACTGTCAGCCGCCTGGGGTGAATTTCCTTCTATCTTAAAGAAAATATAGCCGCTATTCCAGCTCCAGAACATATCATTAGCCGGGCTAAGTACACCTTCCTGCGCTCCGGAAACATTCTTGAGACTATCCACACCTATCATATAACTAATAGAGTGATAACTGCCCACCGGTACATTACTAAAGGTGATGGTTTGAGAAGCATCGTCACTGCCATCCACCAGGTGGTAGCTGTTTTCTTCTGCCCACACAGTTCCGTCCATCTGTTCCAGTTTTACATTGGAAATGTAGTAGCGTACTTTAGTAAACTCAAGGTTTTCTCCTGAACCGTTGGTGTAACTTTTAGTAAAGTCCAAAGCTTCCCCATCAAAATCATGAGAGAATTCAAGCTTAAAATCACCACTGGTTGCAGCAGGTTCGTCCGTATTTTTATCGTCCTTACTACAGGAAGCGGTTATAAATAAAGCGGAGGCTAAGGCTATAAAGCCGGGTTTTAAAATTTTTTTCATTTTCAGATATAAGTTGATTATTTATTCAGAAGTAGGCCATCATGATGTAGCTACTTCATAAAAACTATGACAGGTAAAAGAACTTCTGACTAAGAGAAGTCTCCCTGAAGAAATAAATATTGAGAATTTAAACTTTGAAAAGGCAGGGAGGATGAAAGATCTCCTCTGGAAAAGGGTCAGAATATAAGTTGCAGGAAGCAGGTACAGGATGAGAACTCTTAACCGGAATCAGCTTTGCAGTTGTCGTAAAACGGGGACATAACAAGAAGGAGGAAAGTTCAAATGCAATTACTTCAACCGGCATTTTGCGTTTTTCCGGTTCAGTATCGTTCAGTTTCAGCTTTTCCATAAACACACAGGTACCATCACATTGGAGTTCCGGTTTATCACGATTCTCACAAAGGTTTTTAGCTATATAATCCTGGTGTATAATAAAGTCAATCGATACAGCCACTTTCATCAACCAGGGAAAGGTGAGGGTAAGCAGCAGAGCATATGTAAATATCAACTTCATTGAAGAGCAAAAGTAGTTTAAAGATGAATATTTCCCCTTAAAGGATCAATACTTAGTTAGTAAACGCCCGCTAAGAGCTTGCGTAATTATACATTTGTGCTTCCATACTTATACAATATGAGCAAAGAATTTTCTAAGGAGATACAACTGCGCTGGAGCGATATGGATCCTAATTTCCACATTCGCCATTCGGTTTATTACGATTGGGGAGCCCAGATGCGAATGGCATTTTTGACGGAGCACGGGCTTACTATTCAGGTGATGCAGGATAATCTTTTCGGGCCGGTGCTTTTTCGTGAAGAGGCCTTGTTTAAAAGAGAGGTGCGCTACGGGGATGAATTGCATATGGATGTACTGCTCAGCAAACTGAAGAGTGATTATTCGCGTTTTGGTATGCGTCACCATTTGTGGCGGGGGGAAGAGCTTTGTGCTATCCTCAATGTGGAAGGAGCTTTTATAAATACCCAAAAAAGGAAGATCACCGCACCACCCCAGGTGGGCTCTGAAATGATAGAAGCTATGCAACGCACGGATGATTTTGAATGGTACGATAAGTAGGAAGGCGTCTTCACCATTAATACTATCCCTGGAAAAGCTTTTCAAGCCTTAACTAGCTGGCACTTGGTGGGGCAATCCAAAGAACCCTATCTTTGGCCTAAATTGAACATCTAATGAAATTACTAGAAGGAAAAACGGCCATAATTACTGGTGCTTCTAAAGGTATCGGCAAGGGAATTGCCGAGGTTTTTGCGCAGCATGGCGCCAACATTGCATTTACCTACTTGTCATCCGTTGAGCAAGCTCAGGCTTTTGAAAAAGAACTTTCTGTATCTGGTGTAACTGTAAAAGGCTACCGCAGTGATGCCTCAGACTATACTTCAGCTGAACAATTAGTGGCGGACGTTCTGAAAGATTTCGGTACAATTGACATAGTGATCAATAATGCAGGAGTAACCCGTGATAACCTCCTCATGCGTATGAGTGAAGAGGACTTTGATAAGGTAGTTCAGATCAACCTTAAATCGGTGTTTAACCTTACCAAAACCGTACAACGTACAATGCTTAAGCAACGGAAAGGCTCCATCATAAATATTAGTTCTGTAGTAGGTGTAAAAGGAAATGCCGGGCAGTCTAACTATGCGGCCTCCAAAGCCGGTATTATTGGTTTTACCAAATCTATTGCGTTGGAATTAGGTTCCCGCAACATACGGTGCAATGCCATTGCTCCGGGTTTTATAGAAACTGAAATGACCGGAAAGCTGGACGAAGCTACAGTACAAGGCTGGCGTGATGCCATTCCATTGAAAAGAGGTGGCACCCCTGAAGATGTAGCCAATGCCTGTTTATTTCTGGCCTCAGATCTGTCTGCCTACATTACGGGGCAAACATTGAATGTGGACGGAGGAATGCTTACCTGATACCCAAACCTTAAAAGCCCGGTGCGCAACTTTTGATCTCAGATTTCTATTTTGAATATTCACCCTGGTGGATCGTTCCCATACTATTAGGTGTAGCGGGGGCGGTGTGGGTATTCTATTTTGCATCAAAGGATTTTAACCGGAATCAAAGCCGGGTGCTGGCTGCCTTGCGTTTTTTCACGCTGTTTGTTATAGCCATACTTTTACTGGCTCCGCTTCTCAGAAGTTCTGAAACGCTTGATGAGAAACCTATTTTACTTTGGCTGGAAGACCATTCGTCATCTATAACCTCACTGCCCGACTCACAGGAAGTCAGAAATTTTCTGGGACCGGAAATGGCCGGAGCAGAAGAGAAACTGAAGGAAAAGTACGAGTTGCGAAAAATGGATTTTTCAACTGGTTTAAATGCACATCAAACCGATTCTTTTGGCGGTGTGCAAACCGATATTGCCCAGGCTTTACAGGCCGCTCAGCAGCGTTACTATAATCAGAATGTAGCGGGTGTGGTATTAATTTCCGATGGGATATATAATCGTGGGATAAACCCTGTATACGAAGCTGAAAGCAGCCCTTTTCCCATTTTCACCATCGGTCTTGGAGATACCACGGTGAAACAGGATATGTTCATTGAAAACCTGGAGCATAATGAATTAACGTATCTCAACAACCAGTTCCCGCTTGAAATAAGCCTGAGAGGCCGCAAGATGAATGGACGCGACTTTACGGTAAGCGTGAGCAATGCATCCGGAAAAACGGTGTTCTCAAAAACCGGCCGGGTAGAAGGGGAGGATTACTTTGAGAAAGTTGAAACTTATTTAGATGCTTCGGAAGTAGGTGTGCAACGGTACCAGGTACGGGTTAAGGCCGGAGAAGAAGAGCAAATTATCAATAACAGGCAGGACTTTTCTATTGAGGTGATTGATAACCGCAAGAAAATCCGGATGATCAGCAGCAGTGCACATCCGGATATTGCTGCTATTGCTGCGGCTTTAAATAAGCTGGAAAAATATGAAGTAGAGAGCGGCATGTGGAAGGACTTTTCAGAAAACACTGAAAAACCCGACTTATACATCATATTTGGCTTGCGCCCTTCCATGCCCGACCAGGTAGGTTCTAAACCGTATTGGCTGATTGATGCACCTTCATCAGATCAAACGGCTTTTAAGCGTTTTACGGGTGTTAGTCCTGCAACCGGAAGCCTGGAACAGGTAAGGGTGGTGCAGGAGAAAGGCTTTAGTCTTTTCAGTCTGAGTCGGGAAACGGAAGATTTCCTGAAAACACTGCCACCTTTACAATTGCCCTATGGAAAAATAGAGTCAGATGCTATACAGCAAGCTTTTCTATATAAAAAGGTAGGACAAGTAGAAACCCGGGAAGCTCTGTGGTTTTTTCAGAATAAGCAAGAACAGCGATCATCCATACTTCTGGCTAATGGCCTGTGGAAATGGCGGATTTATGATTACCGCCAGCACAACTCTTTTGAACGCTTTGATGAGTTGATTGCACAAACCGTTCAATACCTTACGGCCCGCACGGAAGATCAGCGCTTTGTAGTAGAAGCCGCATCTCGTTTTAACAGCCGTGAACCCATTGTTATAAGAGCCCGTCTGTATAATTTGTCTTTAGAGCTGAATAATAGTCCGGAAGTGCAGATGCGGATTGTGTCTGGCCAGGGTAAGGAATATGAGTTTAACTTTAGTAAAACCAGCACCGCCTACCGCCTGGATGCCGGAACCTTACCACCCGGAAGCTATACCTGGACAGCCCGCACTAAATTGGGTGAAGATGAATTTGAGCGGTCCGGAGTGTTTGCAGTAGAAAAGATACAGGTGGAGCAGGCAAATCTGGTAGCCCGTCATGATATTTTGAAAGCCATAGCCCGTGAAAGCGGAGGTTCTTTTTATCAGAGGAAAGAACTGCAGCGCATGACGACTGACCTTTTGGAAAATCCATTGGCAAAGGGTATTCAACGATTGAAAACATCCATCAGTTCATTACTGAATAAGAAGGTCTTATTCTTTATCTTACTGATCTTTTTAGCAGCCGAATGGGGCTTGCGAAAATTCTTTGGGAAATATTAAATCAAATAACATGAATCAACGCAGAACAGGAGTCATAGTGGTAGCCTTTGTAATTCTTTTGGGAATTATTCTGGCGTGGAGTGCTTTAACATACACCATTAACCCTGGTGAAAAAGGATTGATCTTTCGTAAATTTCAGGGAGGTCTGGATAAAGAAACCGTATACGATCAGGGTTTTCATGTAAAGTGGCCCTGGGATAACGTATACATTTATGATGTAAAGATCCGCGAAGCAGTAAGTACTATGGAGGTGCTCTCTAAAAATGGTTTAACCATTAAAGCAGAACTTTCATACCGGTATAAGCCGGTGGATGATCAGATTGGTTACCTGCATGATGAAATAGGCCCTGGTTTCCATGAACGCATCATTGTTCCCGAAATACGTTCGGCCACCCGTGAGGTGATCGGTAAATACCTTCCCGATGAATTGTATTCCACCAAGCGGGAATCTATTCAGGATGAAATTTTCAGCCGTACGGCTAAAGCTATGAAAGAGAAGAACCTGGTACTGGATGCCGTACTGATCCGTGATATACAGCTCCCGCCCAAGTTAAAAGCGGCCATTGAGCGTAAGCTGGAGCAGGAGCAGGCGTCATTAGAGTATGAGTTTAAGCTTACCCGGGCCTCTAAAGAAGCCCAGCGTATTAAAATTGAAGCTCAGGGTAAAGCAGATGCCTATAATATTATCAGCTCTGCACTTACCGATAAAATCCTGAGAGAAAAAGGAATTGAAGCTACATTAAAGCTGGCCGAATCGAACAACGCCAAGGTAGTTGTAGTTGGTAGTGGGAAAGATGGATTACCAATCATTCTTGGTGATAAATAACAATCTCAAAAACTTAAGATTCTTATGAGTGCCTCACACGTACGTCAATTGCAACCCCAAGCCTTATGGAACAATTTTGAAGACTTGAATGCTGTGCCCAGGCCTTCTAAAAAGGAGGAAAAGGTAATTGCCTTTATTGAGAGTTTTGCGCAGGGGCTAAACCTGGATTACAGTATAGACAAGGTAGGGAATGTCATTATCCGTAAACCGGCCAGTCCCGGTATGGAAAACCGTAAGCCTGTGGTTATGCAGGCACACCTTGATATGGTACATCAAAAAAATGGTGATACTGATTTTGATTTTAACACACAGGGTATACAATCCTATATAGACGGAGACTGGGTAAAAGCCAAAGGCACTACATTGGGCGCAGACAATGGTATGGGTGTGGCCGCTATAATGACGGTGCTGCAATCGGGTGATATCCCACACCCGGCCCTGGAAGCACTTTTCACTATTGATGAAGAGTCGGGTATGACGGGTGCCCATAACCTGCAACCTGGTTTGTTGAAAGGTGAAATACTGATGAACCTGGATACCGAAGATGATGATGAACTGAGTATTGGTTGTGCCGGAGGTATTGATGTAAATATTAACTGGGCATACCCACAGCAAAAACCGGAAGGTGAGTACACTGGCCTTGAATTGCGGGTGCGTGGTCTTTTTGGCGGACATTCAGGTATGGATATTATATATGGCCGGGGAAATGCCAATAAGATTATGAACCGCCTGTTATGGGATATGGGTGAATTACAAGGTTTGCGTATTCATTCCATTGACGGAGGTAGCCTGCGTAATGCCATTCCCCGTGAATCTACTGCGATAGTGGCGGTTCCTTCTCAAAACCTGGAAGCCATTAAGCAGCATTGGGATGCCATGAATCAAACTTTACAAGCTGAATATGCCACCACGGATCCTAATCTTAGTGTAAGTTATCATGATCACCCGGTTCCCGGGGAGGTGATGACACCTGATGCCCAGCATCAACTGATCCATGCTATACAGGCTTGTCATGATGGAATTAAGCGGATGAGCCCTGATGTAAAAGATCTGGTGGAGACCTCTAATAACATAGCCCGCATAGTGATGGAAAATGGCAAAGTTCAGGTTCAATGCCTTACCCGTAGCGACCGTGAATCAGGTAAAATGGATATGGCGTACAGTGTGTCGGCACCGTTTAGCCTGATTGGGGCTAAGGTGGAATTAAGTGGTTCCTATCCCGGCTGGAAGCTCGATCCCAATTCCCCGATGCTCGGCATTATGAAAAATTTATATATAGAGCTGTATAAAGAAGAGCCCAGGGTAATTGCCTGTCATGCCGGCCTGGAATGTGGTTTATTGGGTAAACCATACCCCAACCTGGAAATGATCAGTTTTGGACCTACCATACGACACCCGCATTCCCCGGATGAGAAGGTAAGTATCCCATCGGTACAAAAGTTTTGGGGCTACCTTAAGGAAGCTTTAAAACGGATTCCTGAAAAAGCCTGATAAACTGCGTAATTTTAACTTCTCAAATTGACTTCAGCAGATACCATAAAATTAATTGAATGCCCGCGCGATGCTATGCAGGGCATCAAGGAGTATATACCTACAGCTCAAAAAATTGATTACATCAATGCCATACTGAAAGTAGGTTTTGATACCATTGATTTCGGCTCTTTTGTATCACCTAAAGCCATTCCCCAATTGCGGGATACCGCTACTGTTCTGCGCGGTTTGGATTTGAGTAAGAGTGATTCCAAATTATTAGCTATCGTAGCTAATAAACGCGGGGCTAAGGAAGCGGCTGCTTTTGATGAAATTACCTATCTGGGCTATCCGTTTTCCATTTCAGAGATCTTCCAGAAGCGCAATACCAATCATACCATTGAAGAGTCATTAAGCATATTGGATGATATCCTGAATATTTGTGAAAAGCAAAATAAGCAGTTGGTGGTATATATTTCCATGGGCTTTGGTAACCCTTACCGTGAACCCTGGGATGTAAATGTAGTGGAACGCTGGTGTGAAAAACTGGTGAACAAAGGGGTTAAGATTTTATCGTTATCCGATACCATTGGAACCTCCAATCCACAGAGTATCAATTACCTGTTTTCCAATCTTATTCCGGCATTTCCAGGTGTGGAGTTTGGTGCACACTTGCATACTACTGCTGATACCTGGCGCGAAAAGGTAGAAGCAGCTTATGAGAGTGGTTGTCGCAGATTTGACGGAGCCATTAAAGGCTACGGAGGTTGCCCTATGACGGATGACGAATTAGTGGGAAATATGCCTACTGAAAAACTGGTAAGCTTTGTACAGGAGCATAAAATAGCACATGGTTTAAATACCCTGGCGTTTGAAAGTGCCTATAACAAAGCTTTGCAAACCTTTCCGGTTTAATTGGGATCAAAAATATTTATATCATCCATACGTAGCTCCTTTTCCTCCCGGCCCTCCACCATCATCAGCACTTCATCAGCAGACATATAATACTTGCGGATACGGTTTTTGTACTTATTAGAAAGTGAAGATTTTTCCAGGATATACTCTTTGGTAGCCAGTATTTTATCAGACATTCCATATTCAATGGCAAAGAGATCTGCTCTGCGTTCCGCACCCATCCGGAAATTGGAAGATATAAGATATAATACGCCATACTTGAGCATACCGAAAAAACCGTGACGCAGGTAATCCATTACGTGCCCCATTTCATGGGCCAGCCAACCAAAAAGCACATCATCGTCCAGATCCTCTAACTTTATATGGTTAGGTAAAGTCACCTTATTATTCATTTCAATTTTGTAACGCCTGTTTTTTTTTGAACCAAAAAATGTACTCAACACAGGTTGAGCGCGCATAGTGGTTTTTTTCAGCTTACGCTGGATAAGATCAATTTTTCTGCTTTGTAAAGGTTCATAATGAGAAAGAACCTGAAGGAATATTTTCTTTACACGGGGATCGCGAACGTGGCGAAATCGAATGTTACTCATATGTTACTAACCACTGGGGTAGCAGCTGGTTCAAAATAAAATACACACCCCTTCATCCACCTGAGCGCTTACTGCGTATATCAGCAGAATAGCATCATAATTAAATATGGGATTGAAACAAGCACTTGATCTGAGTAAGGTCATCCAGGAGTTTATGCAGGAAGAAGCACGGTCATACCAGCGTGTGAAACACCTTTATCCGCGTACCTACTATTCTGAAAATCAATCCTCGAAGGCATCCTGAGCGGTAAGCTTTCCAATTGTTTCTGAACTTTTCATCCGGCCGTTTGGTTATACGAGGTATTAATTCCTAAACAAATAACACAATGAAGGCTATTAAATTTTTATTTGCAGCAATGATTGCAGGATTCGCATTCACAGCATGTAATTCAGGAGAAACGAACGATGGAGAGTCTGATACTATCATTATAGAAGATGATAGCCCGTCTCAGGAATCTACTTCAACCTCAGAAGAAGATGAGGGAAGTTCCATCGGTTTTGATGTAAATACAGATGAAGACGGTAATGTTTCCGGAGGAGTTGAAGGAGATATTGATCTGGATAAAAAATAAACCAATCAGTAAATAAGAAAAAAAGCCATGGGACACATGGCTTTTTTTATGAACTTAAAAAAACAGAAATATGAAAGTATTAGTAATAGGCGCAAATGGACAAATAGGGAGAAAGGTAACGCGTAAACTAAGCCAGAAAAACCATAATGTGGTGGCTATGGTACGTAAAGAATCCCAGATGGCAGACATGGAAAAACTAGGGGCAAAAGCAGTGTTGGCCGACTTGGAAAAAGACATCTCTCCGGCATTTAAAGATCACCTGGATGCGGTTATTTTTACGGCTGGCAGTGGCGGTGGTACCGGTAAGGATAAAACGATAAGTATAGATTTA
>CAJNIZ010006473.1:1107-12678 GCA_905231905.1 Symbiodinium pilosum
CTCGTGACCCCTGTTTTCGAGGCCCGAAAGGACACCTCCCCAAAACCCTCCTGCCGCTGGGTCTGGCCCGCGAAACACGGCCAAATTTGACCACATTTGGGGGTTTCCCCTCCCCCACACCCACTTAGTACTGATCAGCAAAGCTGGACCTGGACTCAAGCTTGAGGAAGCTTTCGTAATATTCCCTTGCAAGACAAAGCTTCAGAAATTGCAGGCTCAGGCAACCTCCTCGAGCTTTTTCAGCAGAAGGTATGACCGTGGGGGCAAAGACGAGGTCATCAACATGTGGACAAGTGCAAACGAAGGCTGTTCTTAATATGAATAAGTTGGACTTGATTTTGAAACATCATCTTCTTCTCAGTGTATAGTACGGTCTCCCAGAAAGGACATTCCCTTTATACTAACTTCCTTCCCAGCATTCCGACTAAACACATCATGTTCCCCCCACGACACCCCCCCCTCTCCCCCCATTCCTACCTTGCCACCTGCCCCCCCTGTCCGAAGATCTCCTGCCTTGGCCTTGTGGGACGCACCCAGCCCGCAGCCCGGCAGCCGTCCTGCAATAGGTGGGTGATATTTGCTGCTACTGCTGGTAAACGGCCTGAGATTTGGAGGGCCCCAGATGGCAGCTCACAAGGATCGCACCAATCGGATGTGGGTTGGACCGACTCCGTTCAGCACTTTCCTGCCTACAGCATGATGATTCACACAGCCCATTGACGGCAATGACGATTTTGTTGCACAGCGTACCATGTCTCTTGGCAACCAAGCAGGTTTGCACTACAAAAAGTTCTGGGAAGTAATTTGTATAGCATCCCAACATGTAAAAACACTCCACATGAGAGCTTGATTTCAAGCCAAAACTTCAAGAGGCTCCATGCGAGAGTTCGAGAGTTCTGTTTTTGGAGCCAGTATGCAATGACACTCCACGCAACATGTAGCCTCTGGCACAGCTTAGGGAGGTTTCCTTACACGTTCCACTGGCTTCAAGAAAAATGAACGGTTCACGGTGCCAGGGGCTAGGGGGTGCCGGGTGCCGCCACCCATCTGTGCAAAGCATGTGCTTTTTGCAATGTGGTGGTAGGGGTTGTTCAGTTGTTAGGCACTTCGATTGCTTTACGCAACCTGAACAAGAATACACTTTAAGTAGGTAGGATGAGGACCCCCCAAACGTCCTAAAACGAATGCATCCCTTCTGGCCTGTCCTGCTTTGGCCGCGCTCTGACTGAAGAGGGTGTCAGGGCCTCAGATAAGTATGGCCCCTGCGCTCACATCCATGGGAGTTTTCTGTGCGTGCCTCTAACGTGGCCCACGGGCATTGAACTTTGGAGCGAAACTACAACATTCATCAACGACAACGTTAACAGCGGCTCAGAGCCACGGTGAAAAACCTTGGCCTGTTCTGATTTCCTCAAGTTCCCCGTCAGTGCTGTTCTTGACCAGCTTGCTTCTGCTGCTTGGCTTTACCTTCGGCTCGTGCTTGGGAACCCCATGTTGCAAGCATTCAGCCCTACACTGCCAAAACACATAAAGCACGCAGCATACTGCCGTCCTTCAGATATTGACCCCTCCTGATTCCAATTAAGCCAACATGGGCCCCAATTGCGCTGATGCTCCTGTGTGGGCACGCACGTGCTCGCGGCATTCCTCCAAGCCAAAGCCAAGCCCTGCTGCCTTATCCTGGCAAAGAGGCGGTGCCGGCAGCGCAGCCAGCGCAGCCAGCGAGGGTGAAGGTGCCACAGAACTCCGGCGACCCCCGGCACTGCGGCGCCTCAACGAAGTTTGCAAGTCGGGTTTTCTTACTGACGGTTACTTGCTGATGATCTATCTTTCTGAACAAATGATGTCTGTATTCAAAACCTCCACATTCACTCAGCCACCATGCTACTGACACCAGCTAAAACAGACCAGAAACAAGTCCCTGCAGGGTTGTGAGCGCGACAGGTTGGATGACTAAGTGGGAGCCGGCAAGACCACGCTCCCCAAAATTGAGCGGCAGGTCGGCAACATCCTTCACTAGTGCTAGCCAGTAGCCGCTAATCCCTGCAAAGCTACTGTCCTCTGAATACACGGGTATCTCAAGCAAACGAGACTGTGGAGTGTACCGCAAGTGTTCGCAAGGTTTCAAGCTTGAGGCAATGGCCCTTGCCAGTCGGTAGTGGATGAAAACGCTCACCGGCCCGAACGGACACAGGCTGCTACTGTCGTCTAAACCACAATGCCTACTGCAGCAGCATCGCATGCAGCGAGCAGGCCTTGTAAGGTAGATCCAGATGTCCAGCGTTTCGGCACCTACAAAGAGCTGGAGATGGCTTGACACTCAAGCAGGAGCTTGTAAGAAGCATTTGTTCATGACAGGCTGCGTTCAACTTCCATGTCAAGCTGCGGCAGGCGAGAGTACAGTGACGCATCGTGAACCAATACCTTCGTTCAACTGGCCTGCCCACAGCACACGTGCCAGGCCAGGCTAGAGCTGCATGAGAACGGCGGGAGCATTCAGGAGGTGAGCAGCATCCCAAAGCAGGAGTTGCTGAGGAAGGATAAGGCGGGGAAGGCAATGCATCCCCGAAACTACTTAGTCATTGTTTTGATGGTTTGGTTATTCAAATGAATCTCCTCCTTTTCAGGGCTGGCCAGGTATTAGAAGTAGAGGCCCTTTTTGCAGTCTTTCTGCTGGGCTTTAATCAGAATACAGCTTCGACACAGATGAACAAATATCTTTAGGAAGAGAAGAAAGCAGCAGTTCGATCGGCAAATAAGTCGAAGAACGTTCCACTCCCCTTGCCTGCGCAGGACTGGAAAGAGTCACCAAGAAGCAAAGCGAAAGACTCCTTGAGCCAGGGAATCAGAACGAGCAGGGTGCAAATGCTTGGAGAGTGGACACTGAGGGGGCCAGGGGCTACAGCCCTTTCGCAGGACTCTATAGGTTCCACATTGCCACTGTAGGGATCAAGAAGAAATTTCGCGTGCCAGCCGCCGCACAGCAGGTCCAGGACTCTTCAGTCAGCCGGTGCTGCAGCAACAAGTCACAATCACAGCACAAACAATCACAAGGAGAATAAGCGTACTGGAGGCTCTTCATGAATCATGTTGGCCTTTTTTTTTATGAAATTGCTGTCAAGTTGTGCTGTGATTGGCAGATTGTCCTCCAGCCAGGTGCTGGTTTTGCATGCAAGTTTTTCTATATATGATAGACGGTGCTCAGAAATTGCTCCCCTTTTCACCAGACATGATCGTCTCTTGCTTCGACTGCCCTGCCACTACTCCCTCCTCCATCTCCATTGTGTTGCCGCTCTCCCCTCCCCTCTACTTCTCAGCCGGCCATCTTGTTTGTTGTGCTGCTGCAGCGTAGCGGCAGCGCTGCATCTCGAACCCAACCCCTCCACCAAGAAGCACGCACTCGTGGCTGGGGCGTACTCGACTTAGGTTAGAGGTCCGTCGGTTCAGAAATTCAGGGTTGCTGCCCCATCATCTGCGGGACCAACAGCAGTCGCCATCAATCGTGAAAGGAAATCCAAAGCGCAAGAATCAACCTCAACTCAGCACTTGTAGGATTGCTTCAAACACTGCCAAGTTTCCAGGAAGGCCGGAAGATCCGGTGTTCGGTGCTTTGTCTCACCTGGAGCAGCAAAAGGTTGCAAAACTTCAGGGCTTCCTCAGTGGGAAAATTTTAGGTCTTAAAGGTGAAGCTTTCCAAATGGCACGGATGAAATGTCACATAAGGGTTTGGGGCATGCGAGGGCGCGCTAGATATGAAAACATCTATAACGGCTGGCAAAGTCTGACAGAGAAGGACTGTATGTCCATGCGCAGTTTGCGCCTTAGCTGTAAGGCAGATTTCTATGATATGAATGCGCTCATGCCAGCTTTCTACCAACACTTGGGCTCTTCTGGTAGTCGAGACATCGGGATGCCATAGCACTACCATGCTTTACCTCATATCTTCCTCAGCAAGTTTCTTGTGCCAGTCTGTGGAGCCGTGCACTTCGCTGCAAAGCTCCCAATTGATCGTGAACATGAAGCCTCCAAAGCCCTGATTATACTTGCTTGAAGGACCCCGGCATAGGGTTTTGGGATTGTTGCGGTGCTGTTACACATGGATGATGAAAGGAGACTGTTCATGCTCTAGATGCTGCCTGAAGCCTGAACCATGCACGCCACTGCTGGCCTCGGCCCACTGCTACAATTTTCCAGAAGCCGTTGGTGGGATCCAAGGGAACGTTACAGAAGGCCAGGGGCCCCCCGTCCTGCCAACATGTTCTCTCTAGATACTGCTTCTAAGAAACCAAAGGAGAAACTGAGATTTGAGACGAGCGGTGAGGATTTCCACTCACTAAGGATGTCCATGCCTTCAGCTTTGCATCTTTTTTATGTTCGCGAGCAAAGCAGCTTTGTTCTAGCACCCGTCCAGAATAAGTGAGCTACCTGTGGCTGAAGCGGATCCATGTGCATCAGCAAGCAAGTACGCAGACCGCATCACTGAGCCACTGCGAAGCTAGGCTGAGGCCGTCCTCCCAAACCCTTTCCCACAACTCCTTGACGGTGAGAAGGCTGAGGTCGACGTCCACGGTCATGCCCAGGCACTGCAGAACATGCTCGTCGAATGACTCCTGCAGCTGAGGAGCATGCTAACCTAGAACATGGTGGGAGCCAGTCAGCTTATGCCGCAAGCCGTGTGTGTATATTCCCTTGCACCTTGTTCAGGCCCGGCACACGGCAAGCTGCGACAGCATCGCTGGGAACTTTCACGACCCTACCTGCCAGCGTAAGGAACACACACAACTGCCATCAACAGGCCAGGCACCCTGCAGAGGCTGCTCAGGTTGGGCTCCTAATCCCCATGGCCACATCCACCTGAACCTGGCTACGCTAGCTACGCCTACGCAGAGTCCAAGGTAAATGCCGCATCTTGTGGCCTCCTTGATCCCACTCACACTTTGCGAGCTCCTTGGGCGAGCAGTCCACTTGTTCCAGGCGGCCGTTCAGCTGTTTCTGAAACAAGGATCCCATGGAAACCCTCATTCCCCAACCACCGCTCATAGCTGTAGACCAAATAGTAGATAAGGGTTTTACAGTCCTCTGGGGTTATTTAGGGATATGAGGGATTCTATGTTGGGTGTATGCAGGGATGTATGCATTCGCAATCTGGATGTTACCATTTTTTGAGTTCAGGAACCCTGGATTCCTTCCTTTGTAGCAGCTGCAAGAAGCTGAACCACATCAGTCAAGGGCAAGGCATCCAAGCAACAATCTCATACCATCTATTGCAGAGGCCTGAAGTCCTTGAATAAGCCACTGCCTTCGGAACCTCCCGCAAATCTCAGTACACAAAACGACCACCAAGCTCAAATCCTAAAAGCCAAAATTCCAAACAGCCACGACCCGGTAGACTCTACAGCACAAGCCTTGCAAGCCTTGCAAGCCTTGCCGCCTTTTTGCAAACCGAGTATCCAGGCACTGGCTGTGGCTTTTCTGCCCTTCCCTCTTCAGCTCGGCCATCCGGATGCGCATCCAGGCCTTTTTGGGGCTTAAGGGCCAAGATGCTCAAAGTGAGTTTCGATGTTTTGGCTCGGTTCAGGGTTTGAAATTGTAGGTAGGGTTTGTTTAAGGTTCAAGGCCGTTTTTTCGCTTCAGGCTGCAGGGATCGAGAGACTGCAAGAGCGGGGTCAGCCAGTGCTAGCACAACCATGGGAACAACAAAGAGCCGAGCCACAAGATCATGCAGCGGCAAGAATGTGGAAATGTCTAGAGTCAGATATACTGGCATAAAAGATCATGATGAACACGAAAGTAGCCATACAAAACCGTCACTATCTAGATGATATCGCAATTCTGGTGGGAAAGACAATGTACATAAGCAGTGTGTAGATATCAATAATCTAGAGGCAAGAACTTCCCGCTGTTGCATCTAGTCGGGATTTGTCGATGCTGCGTGCGGACAATAAGGGTCCAGCTATGTAGTGGTTGTTTCGGGAAACCCGCAAGAATGTGAATTCGCAATCAGGGCGGTGAAAGCAGTCACGGGAATCTTGGAGAGGGGTCGTGGCGATTACTCCGTGAGAAAAATGCCGGCAATGATCTATCACAAGGGGCTCTGCACAAAAACAGGCTGCCAAGCATCTAGAAAGGCTCCGCCAAACAACGCACCTTAAACACTGAACCTTGAAGCCACTTGCAGTCAGCGGGCCTGGTACTGCTCAAATTTCTCCCACTTCGTCTCCGGCGGAGCCTTATCGCCGACAAACTCGTGGGAATAGCCTTAGAACTGCGGACCATTCCAAGGGTTTTACTAGGGTTCTACTTCAAGGTGAAGTTGGGGTTAGCGGACAAGTTATTGATAGCCAGCGTTGAATGCATGCTAGCTACTTGTGATTGGATGCTAGAGCTTTTCGATTAGCGGCATTTCATGGCTTTTGATGACGATCATTGTTGCTCTGCTTGGTACCGGTTTTGAGCTCAAGGCTTGTGTCATTTTTTGCAAGCTTTCTTCGCATGAGCTACAGTCAACATATCAATTTCCCACATAATTTCACGGAACTACAACAGGGACTCCTACACTGTCAAGGGTCCATTGACGAAGCTAATGTTGACAGTAGCTCACATGGTTTTGTACTGGTTGAAATTTGCCAAAACGAGTTGTTGGTTTGTCCTCGCAAGCTGGCTTTTTAGTAACTAGCTATTATATTAATATGTAATATTGTTATAATAGTAATATAACTACTGTAAATACTAATATTCATTGTAATAATAACTTTGGCCATCTATGCAAGCACGAAATGCGTCACCATGGTTTTTGACTTCTTCCAATTGGCATTGCTTAGAAAGACCGTTTTTCGATTTGCCTGAACTGGGGCTCCCATCTACCTGAGACTGCTACATTTTCGTTATCTAGCTTCTTAGCTGCCTGCAAACCTCTTAACATGCTAGAGCTGCGTACCCTCAATTTGACACTTGAGTTGTCTTACTCGGGAAATGCAATCTCAATCGAACGTCTTCTTGAACATTGAGCTTTTTTGTTGGTTAAGGCAGGGCCTTCTTTGGGAAACTACATCTGAACAGTTTCTGAATTGATGGACATTGTTGTCTAGCTAGATTCGGGGTGCTATTCAACAAGCTGAAGGTGTACGACAATGGCAGCCCGCACTCTTGGCCCAGGTACAGATGCGATCTTTGCGCTCCGTTCCCACAAGGATCCTCTGCAAGAGCTCCTGACAACGGTTTAGATAAAGACCGCATGTTCCTCAGCTATGGCTTTTCAATCAGATTGCCTCCAAACTCTTGAGTTTAAGTGCTACAAGAAATCTCCCTGCGGCTTGTGTAGTCTTTGGGGATGTATGTAACTTCATCGTTTTTCACACGATCACCGGATCAACGGGAAGAAGGCAACTGGAATGGTCCTCCACAATCCTTGATGATTCGATTAGCATCGTCACTGCACAAGCCCGAAACATTCCCAGCACTTCTGTCCCTCTCTCAAAATTTACTCAAAAAATACATGTGAATAAAAATATATATCTTACATTATATATATTATATGGTATTATACTATGCCGTACATACATATATATATATACGACATATATATCTATCTATCCCTTCATGGCCCCAGCCTTCAACGAATCATGGATCTTGAGAGGAACCTGGAATCAATTGCCAGCATTTGCCGATGAGATGCGTGGGGAGCTGGATTCATACCCTTTGCTAGAGGCTCAAATCTCCAGCACTCATGGACTTCGGACTGCCCTTTTGAGGCAAACTCTGGGTCCAAGGTTGAGATTTTTAGGTAATTGCACATGGCGGAGAACACGCCGGCCAGATTAAGCCCTCTGAATCGGCAATCAACCATCTTCCATCAGGGCCGTCGCAAGATCACAAGATATGCAGCAATAGAAGTAGCAATTTCAGCGATCATGGTAGCACTACTTCATAATTGCCATGCTCAATACACTCCGAATGATACAAGGAGCAGCCGAACTTGAAACGAAGAATACTAATTCGCTCGAAACGAAGTATCTAAGCCTCATAAGGCATTTTGAAGCTGCATGTTTGTGTGGGGGAGTGTAAAAATTGGGGCGCGGTCCACCTTCATGATCCCTGCAAGGGACTCTGATATTTGTCTGTGGTCTTCTGGTCCTCACATGAGACTGGACTGAACATGCAATGCAACATGCAACTGGAAAATCAATTCAAACGTACAAAGGACTTCAACAAACCCAAAGGCTATTCTCCGAAGACAAAACCACATTGAGAGGATTCATCTTAGCGGGGTAGAAACTAGTTTTGAGCGGGTTTGCTGTCATGATTCGCATCATGACACCACGAGCAGGCCTCCACAATGTCAGGTCGTGCAATTGTATCCGCGGCTGCTTGCCTGTGGAACGCCAACAAGCAATGCCTGAAATAACGTTGATTTCGCTACGAAATTGACAGGGGAGGAATTGATGCTGCAAATGATTACGGTCAGGCTGCTGCTCTCCAAACAACTGATTGCTTTGAAATGGGTCCATGCCCAAAATCCTGGATCTTCCTTGGTAAGCTTGCAGAAGCCTGTGCTGTCGAGTGAATCCGATCAACATCTTGGAAGCATTCAAGATGGACTATGTGCCACCGAGGGTGCTTCTGTGCCCGGACCATCTCGTTGCAAAGACTTTGAACCTCTAGAGCAGGAGGGAACAAACGAGTACGGTAAAAGCAACATAAGTAGAATGATAAGTAGGTTTACTAGTTGTAGCTGTCATGATGTGAATGACACAGCCTGAAGGGGAGCAGCAGGAGTCAGGGTGGCAAAAGCAAGCCGAAAATTCGCAAACGTCAGACTCATCACTGCAAGCAGCATTTTACCAACAATGAAATCAAGAGTGGTAGTTTGCATAGATAGATGGGAAGGACTGTTGGATCCCGATATGGACCCCAAACACAATAACACTGACACATACGGAGACAAAGCAGCAAGAGCAAGCAATGCAAGCTTAATCTTGAAGCTGAAGTGTCATGAGAGCAATAATCAGAGCAGGAAACAATAGCACACATGGGCATGGCCTTTGAAATGTCAATGTTGGCAAGTGCTACATCATGTGTACAAACATGCAACATGATAGTGACAATGTGTCGAAGCCACAGGTCTTGAAAGGTGACGCTTGGTGGTTTTGGGGGTAGCCACGCCTCCCAAACAACTTAACTGTGGTGAACCGATGTGGCACACTCCAAGAGTACAAAAACATATTGGGATACCAGACCTCAAAAAGAACTCTACTGTCAACCCTAGAGAGCGGCTGTAGACTTAGCCTTTGAAACAGAGAACTTCATAACATCCATCATCTCATGAGTTTCTTGTGCTTCAGAATAGCATGCTTGTGGGTCTTGGGGGTTGATCTCTTACCCAAAACGGCATTGCACAACCGATCTCCAAAGTTCCGAAGGAGGAACACATCAATTCTAGACATTATTTGAAGGAGTGCAAAAGAGTGAGCCGCCAACTCCTGCTGAAGTATAGACGGACATGAAAAGACCCCTTCCTCCCCTCTTTTCCACAAGGAGACTACATCCCTCGTTCTTATCAGCCCGCACCTGGCAGATCTCATCCTCCAAGGTCGCACTGGAAGGAAGCCTTGTTCGCCTTAAGGTCCATGCAGTCAATAATAAGATGAATACGCATATTCATACTAATATCAAGACATCCTAACCATGCAGTTGCCCCACAACAAAAGACATCCTAACAGCCAAGCCTGGTGATAGTACTGGGGCCAACCAACTTCAGCTGCACTTGCACATGTCCTCAACAGGAGTGTGCAAAAGTTGCAGGTACGATATGGGCGGGAGCATGCACCCAAGACGGAGAATTTTTCATTAGCTGCAAGCAGCCGCATCGAGGCAACTGGCCAGATATCAACTAAACTTATCTGGCTACTTTGACATCTTCCTCATCCCAAAATTCCCAAATCTTTCAGCAACAAGGGGCAGGAATTGAAGATCGTTGCGGCACTCTTCCTGCAGTTGAACAAAAGCAGCTCCGCTCTCAATCTCAGTAGCAGCAACAACGATGCAGTGCTAGTTGGCAGTTCCAGTGAGTGCTGGTGGTACGTGTGAGTGTTACATGGATGCTTTCAGTGGTTTCACCCTTTGCCATTTCCGCCCCTCTCTGCATGCGAGGCACTTCAGACGCCCTTGTCAGATTGCCGTTCTTTTTGGCATTGACAATCCTCAGGACCAGGCTGTCTCTGAATTCCATCATGCAAGAGAAGTTCTGACCGGCGGGAATCATGGCAAAATAGCACTAGCCGTAAGAAGTGATAACGAAAAAACATCAATCAAGCTGCAAGCCTCCCGCCCTGCACCTGAAAAAGCAAAGCAGTCCAGCGGCGGGCGCAGCACCACGCTCTCCACGTGGGCATACTTCCTGCGTGTCTTCAAAAAACGTCGAACTCAATCCCAAGAGTGTGCAAGCTGAGCTTTCCCGCGTACTTGCTGTCCTCATTACCTTGGAGAGGTCGTCATGGTTGCGGACAACTTGATTGTTCACCCGGGCCTGCAAAGACCAGGGCAGGACTGTGGGAGGTCACGACGGCTTTCGGGCAGTTTTTGGATGGCACTCGCAGGCAGAATCGCATACTGGCACCATATCAGCATGGCCGCATAAGCCTAAAGTGGGCAGCATAAAGCATCCACGAACGATGTTGGTTTTTGCTTGCCCCGCGTTCCAGTAAATGCTGGATATGTTTGAAAGCATTTCAGGCTCAGGGCTTCTCCGAAAAGCCTTCCATCCCTATCTGAGGACTGGGCCAGTGCCCACCCGCGCTCAAGCACGACACCTGCAACTCGCGAAGGTGGTTTGGGAGGGTTTGCTGTTTGGGGTTTTGGGGTTCCAGCTCGGGGGATCCGAGTTTCGGGCTTTAGACTTGGGGCTTTGAGTTTGGGGGCTGAAGGTGTAGATTTCAGGGAAGAGTTCTGAAAGTCAAAGGTCATCTGAACAATGCACCATCAGAATGCCCGCAGTTTGCGTGTGTCAGGGCATGCCGTGATTTGTCCACTGCTCAAGAGAAATGACATCGCGAACAGTTCCCGAGCCACAGTGGCCTTAAAATGAAGCCTCGCGAGAGGGCTCAGGCACTAATTGAAATGATACGAGCAAAGCGAAGCTGGAAAAAATACACGAAAACAGCTGAACGGTTGCTCTGCTATCGCTGTTATATGCTGGTCCATTGCCATGCCTTCAGGAAGGGAGAAGTTCTTCACGACCGACATGAGCGTGAGGTTCTTCTGCAGCAAGGATGAGCTTACGTAAGGGATTGACATCCTTGCTCTTGAGGGTAACTGCTGTCTAAAATACATTGGAATCAAGGTCTCCAAGAATCGTAAACTTCTCTCATGTTCTGGGAAAACCTTGCCTAGTGCAGACAGAAGCTGAAGAAATACAAAGGGCAGCCTTGCATCCAAATTATGTACTTCGAGCATCCCCACCCTAAAGCCGTTCTGCACAAGAAGTGCAACGTTTCCCTGCCCCCCTCAACTGTCTTCCTTGCAGCACTGCAAATGCGCTGCAAGAATAGTGATACTTTGCTGTTGGGCACTCCA
>CAJNIZ010006474.1:0-17669 GCA_905231905.1 Symbiodinium pilosum
TTATAATAATTAGGGATCCTAATATTTAGGTCCTTGAAAGGAGGGGGTTTATTCATCATGGGTCCACATTATACCAAGATGGAGAAAGATCGCTGTCTTACGGGGGCCTTCAGAGTTTCAGGGTTTAGGATTTAGGGTTTAGGGGATAGTTGGCCGCTAGCACCTGGCAGGCCTTGCAACATGAGGAAAGCTTCCGCTGCTTCATGCAACTCCGAGGTGGTGGGAGCTCGGACCATGAGTCCAGTAGCGAAGAGGCTGCAGTAGAAATCGATTACGGCGATGAAGAGCATGAGGGAGGCAAGCAGGACACTCTAAGCAAGTGCTCTCAAGCCCTCAATGTCCCATGCAGCTCTTGACCAAGCGCAGTATCCAGACATGCCAAATTCCGCCAGAGTTGCGGGAGCTGCAAGAGCTGCAAGGCGATTTGGGCCAGAATTGCAGGACCTACAAGACCAGTTGGCAGCTGGCCAATCCTACCGCAGATCCGATGAAGAACGATGACGTCTCAGCTGCGTTGGAAAGCGATGGGGAATCAGTGCAGCTGCAAGAGTCTTACCACTAGCAGACTGATGCTCCCCCTCCCGCCCTCTGGGCTGGGGCAAGGCACGTTGGACCGTATAACACATAGGAATCCTGGAAGACTCGTTTTCTTAGAGGCTCTCTTGCCATGACATTGGACGGCCTAATGGAAACTTCTTGTATTTATACATTTTATCATTTAATCAGCAAGTGACGCTGACCCCTACAATTTATAGGTATTCGATAGCTATTACATATTCTAGGGCTTAGGGGAACTAAAGTCAACTTATGAACATGAGGTGCTGGGGGAGATTCATATAGTGGGAGGAGCCCTAAGCCCTGAGCCTTGAACTTTGATGGGTATGGGAAATTCATAGGTTTAGGGTTTACGGTTTAGGGTTTTGGGTTTAGGATATAGGGGCAGGGGTCTAAACCCGAAGCCCTAAGACTGAAACCCCTAAACCTTGATGGGCTATAAGGAGTTTCCACGGGGAAGAGTTAGACAGGAATCTTCTTGACATGTAGGGTGTATACAAGATTTGATTTAGGCTTTCAAGTTGAAGGTGTAAGGTTTAGGCTTTAGAGTTGAGGGTTTAAAAGTTCAGGGTTTAAAGTTTAGGGCTTGGGGTTTAGGGTTAGGTCTGCAAGATTGAGGACAACCTTCTGAAACGACTGGCGCTCCTCTTTCTCGCCATCGTCCATACTGCTTTTGTGTTTTTTGTGGCACAGACCCCCGACTTCTGCGCCTACCATACTGTGTTAAGTTTCGTGCACTACGAAGACCACACCGTGTACTAGTCTGAATGACAGGGATTGCAGTAGGATTGTAGTTGCGAAGGATTTCTCTGCAGTAAGAACTGTGTTTCACTCAAGCCTACGGGAGGTTGTCTCTCACGAGCGACACCCTAAACCTGTACCTAGAACTCAAGGCAAATAGGTATGTAAAATCCCTGAACCCCAAACCTTAATCCCTCAACCCTAAACCCTAAACCCTACACCTGTACCTAGACCTCAAGGTAAGTAGTTATGTAAAATCCCTAAACCCCAAACCCTAAACCCTAAACCTGTACCTAGACCGCAAGGTAATCATGGTCCCAAACCTGTGAGAACAGTCAAGCAAGACCCTTCTTCTGCATACTTTTGGGGTCCAGCTGTCCAAGAAGCCCCTGACCCTTAAGCCCTACAGCCCTAATCCTAAGCCCGAAACCCTGAACCCTATATAATAGTGTCCATTTTCTTTTCCATTATCCCTGAACCCCAAAACCAACAGCTAATCGCAGGCCAAGAATCTACTCGATTGCTTCGGATGCGCGATACAGCATGGAGCCTAATACAGGGGTATGGGGTTTAGGGCTTAATTTACGGAATAGACCTTAGATCAGACTAGGGTTCTTAGCATCATGTAGGTTGTATTCCTTAATGCAGGGGTATTGGGCCCTCTAGCTTTTCTCGTTTCTTTTTCACAGGTACGCGTTGGAGGGTGCAGGGTTATTGTCCAGACTTCAGTTTTTAGGGTTCAAGTCTTCAAAAACTTTGCCGGTATCCTCTTTTACCGGCAATTTTGATAGCCCTAACCCCCAAATCCTATATACCCTAAATCCTATAAACCCTATAAACCCTACATCGACCTAGGCCTGCAGGGTCCAAGGGATCAGTCTAGGGTTTAGGAGGTTTACGGAATTAGGGTTCAGGGTTTAAAGTGTAGGGTTTAGGATTTAAGGTTGAGGTCAGGGTTTAGCGTTTAGGAGGTTTACGGAATTAGGGTTCAGGGTCTAGGGCGTAGGGTTGGGGATTTCAACGTTTAGATTAGGGTTTAGGGTTTAGGAGGTTTATGGGTTTATCCTAAACCCTAAACCCTAAACCTTAAACCCTAAACCCTAAACCAATTAGGATGTAACAGCGCTCCGACGGATGCGTTCATGTTGTTCGTCTCTGGTTTCCAATGCGGGTTCTACCTGTAGTTATATATAACCCTAGGGCTCCAGTTACCCAAATACTGGGCTCTAGTACCCATTATATGGTAGCTTAACTTACCCTAAGGGTCCTAGGACCCAAATATTGGGGTTTTAGAACCCAAATACCATCTACATTATAGTCGTTGTGCCTTAAAACCCTATTATTTGGGTCCTTGGACCCTTAGGGATATATGACACTTACAACCGTTGCAGGTGGCTTGCAGTGTCCGACCCCTTGTCAGACGGAACAGACATTTGGATTCAACCCAAAATATTGTGGCTTGATTAGGGTTTAGGGTTTTAGATTCCAGGCGTTTGCCTGCATGTGGTGGGTAGCAGAGCACAACCACATTGCTCAGAAGGCGTCCTCAAAACTCTGAGAACGTTCTCATTTTTTGAGGTGGACTCTAGGGACAGGAAAAAGGCTGCTTTTGAGATGGTGCAACGGCTGCCTCAAGACCCTAAACCCTAGACCTTAAAACCCTAAACCCAAAGCCAGACGCCCTAAACCCTAAGCCCTTAACCCCACACCCGCAAGCCCTAAACCCTAACTTCTCCTGAACCTCAAGGTTCAGGATTTAGGGTGCCGTCTTTTGCCCGCACGTGTTGCACAGAAGGACAACGACAGGCAGAGCGGTCTTGAAGACCTTGAACCCCTCACCGGAAGTCTAATGTACTCCCGTTTCATGGTTTTCGGTTTGGGGTTTACGCTTAAGGTTTAGGGTTTAGGGTTAGGGTTTGGGGTTTACGGTTGAGGGTTTACGGTTGCGGTTTAAGGTTTAGGGATTTAGGGTTTAGGGTTATCTAAGTAGGAACACCTTCGGTCCTGAAGTATGCTCTTCCTTGACAATAATTGGGCACTTGAAGACCTAAACCCTAAATCTTCAACCCTAGGCCCTTGAAGCCCCAAACCCTAAGCCCCAAACCCTGAGCCCAAAACCCTAAGCCCTAAAACCCTAAACCCTAAAAACCCTAAACCCTAAAAACCTTAAACCCTCAGCCCTAAACCCTATAAAACCTTAACGCTTCAACCAGAATCTGACCCTCCAATTCGGCTGAGGCCCGAAGGCGGTAGAGTTCACCATTGTCATCAATCAGTGGCTTGGTTGTGCTTGGGGGTGTTTAGGGTTTAGGGTAAGGTTTAGGGTTTTAGGGTTTTAGTGCTTAGGGTAGGGTTCAGGGTTTAGGGTTTAGAGAGTTTGTCGGGGTATAGGGCGTGTATACTTGTAGGGCTTAGATAGAGGGTTGGAGTTTAGGGTTGTTGACGGCTGTGGGGTGTCTCATACTGGTGAGTTCTCCAAAGGATGGCTCACTTTACAAATCTCAGGCATGGAGCCCTAGCGTTGAGAAACTTGTCAATAGCACACTCACAAAAAGGTAGTTCCCAATGCTTTGGGAGAAAGGATGTCTTGAGCATGTGGGCGCACATCGACCACTCCGTGAGACGTCGTACAGCAACACTTCGGTGCCTGGACCTTGAACCAATTCTAAGTGCAAGCCCTTACCCCAAGCCCTTACAGCCTGATTCCTTAGATCTACAACACTGAAACCCTGAACCCCTGTCCTTGAAAGCCAAATCCTAAGGCCCAAACTTTGCAATGCGGTGTATGGTGTAGTGTTTAGGGCCTTCAATCAAGCCCCTATGAAGCCCTCTGTTTTCATCCTTCTCAGGGCGGCTAAGTCCCAAGGTACCCGAACCCTTCAACCTGATCTATTCCTATATACCCCTATAGAATCCCTAGACACCCTGTATAACCCTCAAAGCTAAACCCTACACCCCAGACCGCAAGTCCTAAACGTTTAGATCTAAAACTTTTCTTAAGCCTTTCAACGTCCATAATCCCTCCATATCCCGATCTATCACGATTCAAGGTTGAGTGTCTAACCAACCTAGAGTTTACAGTCAGCCAAATTTGATTCAATCAAACCTTCGTGAGGCCTGCATGTTCATCTTTGCTGAGGCTTCTTAACCCCAAACCCTTCAACCCAGACCCCTAAACCCTAAAGCCCCCAAACCCCGCAACCGCTTGACCCTAAACACAAAAACCCCCACCAAACCCCGCAACCGCTAAACCCTAAACCTGAAACCCTAAAACCCTAACCTTAAAACCCAAAACTCCAAAGCCGTAAAACTCTCGGCCTAAAGCCCTACACCCTAAAACCAGAACCCTACAACCCTAAACCCTAAACCCTTAGACCCTAAAATCCTAAACCCTTAATTCTACAATCCTAAACCCTAAAACCCTTAACCTTCAACCTCGCTCTTGACCGCAAAATCCTAAACCAAAACCTTAAACCCTAAACGACCCTTTTGGCATAGTCCGGGCCAGGTGGAAGTCCAAGGCCACGGGTGCGGTGAAGACAGGCCGGATTTGGAACTTGCTGAGCTTCAAGGAATTTTAGGGTTTAAGGTTATATATCATGGTTATTTAGTGGTTATATAGGGATAATGGAAAAGAACATGGAAACTACTATTTGTGATTTTGGGGCTTTTGAGTTTTGAGTTTAGGGCTTAGGGTTTAGGAGTTTAGGGTCTACAGTTTAGGATTTGGCGTTTCAGGTGTAGGGTTTAACTTTTAGTGTTTAGGGTTAGGGAGTATATCGATATAGCAGGGTTATATTTTGGGGTATGTCGGGGGTCAAGGATTATAAGTATCAAGGTTCAAGGTTTTAGGAGTTTCATATTATAGGAGCTTGAACCATTGACAACCTTATCTTTGCATAAACCTTGTATTGTTGCAGAATGATGTAACCCTAAACCCTAAACCCTAAACCCTAAACCATCGAAAGGGAGCCCTTAGGAGGTTGGAGCTCTGTTCTTCAGGCTCCAGCGGGGTTCAATGGCTGGTTGTTAGAGGGGAATGGAGGAATTCATCCCACAAATAGCCGCGGCATAACCCGCCCAAGATGTAGGGTTTCGATCCCTGAAAGATCCCTAAACCCTAAACCTCAAAATAGGCAGGCTTCAGGCCGTTTAGCGACTTAAAAGGCAGCTTGTGGACTTCCGGATTAATGATACAAGGAGCCAAGGTTTTAAGGATTCAGGGTTCAACGCTCGAGGACTTACGGTTGAGGATGGGATTTTGGGCTATATTCCACCAGTTTGCATTTCATTTTCCATTTAATTTAGCTTTTCCATATTTGATTCTCCATTGTACATTGTAGGGGTTGTATATCCCTAAATCCCTAAACCCTAAAACCTATGGGGGAGGAGGGTTCAGCTGCTTCATTCTTGGAGGTAGGTTACGATGGTATGTGTAGAACATGTTCCTTGGTAGAGTTTGTAAGGATGCTAACAATATCATTAAGTGCAACACACTTGTTATTGGGTACGTTGGCTACTCTAGGAGCTAATGCAACAATTCGAACTGCCGTGAGTACTAGCTAGTCTGCACACGTGCAGCCCTCCCCTTCATTGTGATGATTTTGCACGTAGCCGATCGCTGAAGCATCGAACCTGTAACCTCAAGTACGGACAGCTTTGTGGGTTATGCCCACTAAATACGGGGTACCTACTGCTAAACTGTATGTCCTGTAGGTAAATGGAGTCACATGCAAACCTATGCCCGCCTGTCATCCCAGCATTCTAAAGTCACACGATTCAAGGTTTAGGGTTCAGGGCACAGAACCCGACAGCCCAAAACCGCCGTTTGAAGGCACCTGCACCAAGTTCATCCAGCACATGCCGGTCGGAAGCAAGGTGCATCTTCAGAGTACTGACGAAGGGAGAGGGGCGATATGGGAGTCTCTCAACATTCGAGTCCCTCTTGGAACCCCAAGAACCTCAAGAACCCTTCGCGTGATGATCCTGCAAAGAGACCCAAAGACCCCGATCTACTTCAGTTAAAGTTGATACTGGGGTTCCCAACTTCAACAAGGAAACAATTTAGGCTCTGCCTCAACCAGAACGTGATGCACCCGATGGAGGGGGATTCTAGAAATCGAAGAGGACTCCGCAATTTGTTGATGTCTCCTGGACTTGGAAAACCCTCTAGGTATGGGCAAGTGCAGTGTCAGGGTTTTACTATACATCCCACGTTCCCCGCATCCTCCAGCAATTCGGCTGCAAGCATAAGCCGTATACGCACAGACTTTCCCTTAAACCTAGATGGCCACCCTGAAGCCCTAAATTCTAAATCCTCATGAAGCCCTAAACCTTAAATCCTAGACCCTGTACCCTAAATCCTAAATCCTAAACCTTAAATCCTAAACCTTAAATCCTAAGCGCTTTAACCCTGCTCGGCTCAGGACTGGAGATGGAGTCTCAACTTCGAGGGTTTTAGCTCCAGGGTTGCCACCCCTAAGGTCATACCGTCATACCTTTGAAAAAGTGCTGCCAACATGGTAGTTTCCCAAAATAGGGGGACCCCAATATAGACCCCAAAATGCTATGGTCCTTATTATTGGGACCCCCAAAATGGTAGGCCTAATTTTGGGAAACCCCCATATGGCCCCAATGCAACCCGTGTATGAGCCAATGTTGTCCCCTAGGGTTGCTTAAGAAGGTTCCCAAAACCCTGCAGCTTCATATTGATGATCCTAGTTACCGGTGGCCGGTCGTGCGAGCTCTTTGCGTGATGCTCTGACAGAGTGCCGTTGCCAACATCCATGAGTCTGACGACATCGATGGCATGGATGAGGTTCTCGCACAAGGTAACGGCCCGCTTTATGCACTCCTTTGCGCTTGAGATGGCACCTACCTGGACGTGCTGATACGGAAACTTCCGTGCGCAAGAGACGTGGAGCTCCGCCAGCAATGGACGGATGAAGGACCAGCAGTTCCCTTGCATTGGCTGGAAGGCTTAAGATTTGGGTTTGGCACGGAGCTTGTAGAACGGAGATATGATATAGGGCTTCCATATTCCTTGTGCAAATATAGTATATGGTACCTCAAACGGACCTCAAAAGGAAGTTGGTAATTATTTCGGCCCCCGTAGTATATACATGCACATGTACATGTATATAGACATAAAAGGCAGACGCATAGACGCACATGCACATATGTATGGAAGCAGCTATCTTCGTTCTTGAAAACAGGCAAACTTCTCCCTCCGGCAACTCCTGAATCATGTGCGCCTCTCTCTCGCGTCCAGTCAAGGGTCCCGTTTTCCAGATGCACATACTGGGAACTCGTTACCGCAAGTCTCCTATATCAGTTTTGCCAGAAAACATGGCCCTAAACTCGTGAAGTAGTTTGGCAGCCTGAAGAATAACGACTAAAGTTCTCTAACAGACTCTAGCAACCACTCCAAGATTAGGGCTTATGAGTCTATAGTCCCCCTTAAGTAGATAGAATATGGCTGTGGGTATATGATAACAAGATCCCCATATACGCCATATCCTATCTACTTAAGGGGGACCCTAAACCCTAAACCCTATATTGTATCTACTAATAAGGGGGACTACAGAGTTTAGGGCAGTATAGTGTGCCCCCAAGCCCTGATCAACTTACTGAGGCCCGCGCAGTAGGAATCTGATAGCCCTCTTTTCGGGTTTAGAGTTCCGGGCTTAGGGCTCAGGGTTTAGGGTTTAGGTTCATTTCATGTCCCCTTTTCATTTCCATTCGATTCTCCACGATTCTGAGGATTCACGCCCCTTACCCCCTAAACCCCTAAAACCCTAAACCCCCTAAACAAAACCCTGAATCCTAAAACCTAAACCCTAAGCTCTAGATCCTAAACATGGGTTTTCGTATTTAGGGCCCTGCAGCCTGCACCTGCAGCACCAACAGCAGACCTTTAACAAGCTCGCTGCTCAGGAAGTCGAATTAAAGGTTTAGGGTTTTAGGGCTTTAGGGTTTGGGGGTTTAGGGTTTTAGGGTTTTAGGGTTTAGGGTTACGGGTTATTAGGAACCCATATTGGATGGTAACTTAGCTGAATTTCCGTAAGTTGACTTATGTTAACATTATCAGGAGAGTTAGTTTCCATGAGCTGGGGGAAGCCAATGTAGACACTATACAAGATTACAATACGCATTCTAGGGACCCCCAAGAAGGAAGCCCCAAATTGCGGGAACCCCCCCACAAAGCTACGCTACCTGTAAGTTCCCTAACAGCAGCCCAGTAGATGCTGAAAGTCTGGAACGGCAAGTCAGGCAGCTTCAACATAATACCGGAGATGCCCACAATCGGAGAGATAAGAATTTGCGGTTTATGGTTTAGGGCTCTAGTGTGTAGAGTTTGGGGCTTGGGGGTTTAGGGCTCTAGTGTGTAGAGTTTGAGGCTCGGAGGTGTAGGGCTCTAGTGTGTAGAGTTTGGGGCTTGGGTATGCGATGGGCCAAACCATTGAGACCTGACCTAACCTCACGCCCAAACAGTTTTTTGAGAAAATAGTCCCAGATTGGCTTGGCTCTTGATTTTGAAAGTAGCATGCAAACGGCCAGCACGACCATTATTGGGTTTGGGCCATGGGCCTAGCTTACACTGAAACTTATGTGTTAATCCGATACTAGGTATATATTGTAGTTTCTCAAAATAGGGGTATAGACCCCCACATACTACAATCCATAATGTGAGGACCCTCAAAAAGGTACCCTAAACCCGAAAACCCTTCTATGTTGGCCTGAGGTGCCATGCGCCGTCGTCTGCGGTACCTTCCAGTTCCCCAAGGCTCACCAGTCTGTGTTTAGGGTTTAGGGCCCAAGGCTCACCAGTCTGGATTTCAGAAACGTGTTTTCAGAGGAGTCCCATCCAAGGCCAAGGAGAAAGATGCAACACGAAGAGCCCATATCAGCAAGAGTCGAAACTCCAAAAGGGGCCTTTTAAACAGGATGGGCTTATAAAGGGGGATACTAGGAGTTTAGACTATAGCTCATATTAGTTGATGCCATGGAAGTGAATATTGGGGGTCAGCCTGTCTTCCTGGAGAGAAGGCAGCAAAAGCAATGGAGGGTTCGGGGCAGGCGATGACGAGGTTCAGGGTTACCAAATATGTGTAGAATAATTGCCTTTTGGGCTATTATTTTACCTGCTTCTTGGGCCCAGGTAGGGCTCAGGGTTTACAGCTTAAGGTGAGGAGGTCTTGCGACTGCACGCTAGTTGCTAGCTCCTTGTATGGCATGGTGTGTTTGTGCATAATTACAGTATTGGGGCAGACATGCCTCATTATGTGGCAGTTTCCACGATTTAGGTGCCTCTTTACTTCAGTCCTTTTTAATGAGGGTTATAATATACCTGGGTTTTTGTTGGCCCCCTGGTTGTGGAAGCCCTCCACTCAGCATGCTTGGGCTCAAGAAGTTCTAGAGTGACTTCTACAGGTCGAAACTGTATTCGTAGCCAAGAAGTATTGGTTAGTACCCAGAAAGACCACGGCATTCCGGGCAACAAGGTGTTGAAAGGATCTACGCAGAGATTCCCAAGATAGGTGCGACATAGGGCTTCATGGGACGATCCTCAACCCTGAGCCCCTAACACGGTGCAGGACGAAATGACGCCTATGGTGATGGTTGGCCTCGGAACCGGTATTGCTCCTTGCTCTTTATCAGGCTATAACACTCACAGGGTTAAGGTTTTGGCTATTGGCGTTGTACTCTTCGAAGAAACTCTTTGAAGGACTGACATTTGGTGAAACTCTCTTGCAGTTGTGGCGTCGGGCTTATGGCTCATGGGCCGAGGGCCGGCAAGTAGAGCTACATGCTTGGAATGTGGCCGGGAAGGATTCTGAATGAGAGAAGGGAGCCGCACATGGAAGGATTCTGAATGAGAGAAGGGAGCCGCACAGTGAAACCAGAAAATATCTTCACCACTGCCAAAGGAAATAGCGGAATCCTACTCAGGACTGTACCTCGGCCCCCATAGCCGTCTTTTCGGCTGGTGAAGTATCATTTCTCGTTAATGCATGTAGGCCCTTGTTGCATCTGTCTCTGCCTGCCCGCATACTCCTTGAAACCTGAACACCTGCAACTTTCAAAACTCACTAAACCCCCCAAAAAACATGTAACCCTATTTAGTTAGTTATCATGGTTCAACTCCCTAAAGGCATTAAGTCACTACTCAGTTTCATGTATCACCCCAGCTTCAATTTTGTTATCCGTTTTGTTTCCCATTTGATGCTCCGCTACTGGTGTATTATGCTTAAACCCTGAACCCAAAACCCTACATCCTAATCCCCAAGGCCCAAACCCCAAATCTCAAATCCGCAACCCCAAAACCATTTCTTGAGTTGAGTCCCACGGCAGCCCGGGAGCTATCAGAGCCCGAAAGCCCCGAAAAAGGGAAGACCCAAATCCCAGGCTTCAAAGCCTAGCTGGACCACTGGACCCCAAAGTATGCCAAATAGCTGTCCTTTGTTCGAGCCCGGAGCCCTAAATCCTAAACCCTAGATCCTATGGGGTGTTTATGCGTTTCAGGGCATCTTTTGCATACTTTGGGTGTCCAGGCAAGAGCCTAACCTCCCCACAAAACTCAGCCCCTGGCTGCTAACCCCGGCAGCTAGGGGTTTTAGCGTCTAGGGTTTAGGGTTTTGGCTAGTGGAGGCATGACCATAAAACCCTGAAAACCTCAACACCAAAAGCGGCTCCAATCTCCTTGCACTTGAGGCACCCATTCGCTCCTTCATGCAGGATGGGGGTTGCGGGGTTTCGGGGTTTCTGGGAAACTGAGGATCCCTACTAATATTCCCCTAAACCTATAGTCCCCCTGAAGTAGATAGAATATAGTCTTGGGCATATTATAACAAGATCCTCATATACTTCATATTCTGTCTACTGTAGCCCCTGAACCTAAACCGTACCAGCTGCCCAAGACTTGAAGGCTTGGGCTTCAATAGAAGCTGTTCTTCCCCTGCCCTCTGACCTTACTCCCTAAAGCGGCCTGCGAACCCCGAACCCTAAACCCGAGACTCCGGCTTTCGAAGGCTCAAGGTGGCATGTTTCTCGAATTTCCGATGCGTGGGGTCCGCCCCAGCAACTCCCAAATTGATGGGGCCCCAATATCCTTTATGATAGGAATCTCCAAAAGGGGTATCCGTATTGTTTGGAAACCTTCTCATGCAGAACCCCGCTAGAAGTGGACAGCTTACATATGGATACCTCCCTCAGGATTCTTGCCTAGGTAGGAAAACACCCGAGTTATCACCAGGTTGTAACCTATATCCTCCTACAGTTACCATGATAACCTTCGTGCATACCCACCTAGGAGGAACAGAAGGTTCCTGGATAGGCTACCTTTGACGGATTAGAGGTTTCATATAGATTTTTAGAGGGTTTGTTGAAGTTCTAGGGTTCACATAGGTTTGAGGGATTATGTGGGCTATCCGGGGTCATATACGGATATAGACATTAGGCGGAAGGCGAGAGGGTGTTTAGTTGTTTTAATTACCTGGATAATGGCTTATTGGCTTTGGGCCCTAAACCCTAAACCCTGAAATCCCTAAACCCTTATATATATATATATACATATACGGTAGCATATATATATATATATATTGCCCGCACCATTGGCATCTTTCAGGTTATAGACTTTACAAGTTGGAACCAGCCCCGAAGCTTAAGACCCACAATCCCTAAACCTCGAGGCCTTAATCAGTATTCATAGTATAGTAGGGGTTATATAGAGGTTATATAGGGAACATGGAAAAGCTAATGGACACATATTTTAATGTCGTCATTTACCGCAGCCTCAGTATTCAAATTACAAACCTGAAGGACAAGCTGTACAAGAAGAACCACGGCATCAAGACCGGTCCCATGGTTGTCTTCTACGGCTGCCGACATGAGAAGGACAAGTCTTTTGGTTAAGGGTTTGGGGTTTAGGGTGTAGGGTTTAGGAGATTAACATAGGACTACCACGGGACGCCCAAGCAGTCCCCCCCCTCCCCACCCTCCACAAAAGGCTCTAATGGCCCGCGATAGTCTCGGATAAAGGCTTACTCGGTGGCGCCCATCTGAGCTATGGTTTGTTTAAACTCCTTAAAGGGTGTTATATGGGGGATTCTATAGGGGAGTATTCAAAAAGGGGATATTGGGGGGGATACTAGGAGTTAAAATTTTTCACTATGGGACATTAACGGGAACTCGGAGCTTAATTCCCAAGCCCCAAACCCAGAGCGGTCAGGGTTTTAGGTTCCGGATTTAGGGTTTCGGGTTGAGGGTTTTTGGTTTAGGGCTCAGGGTTAGAGTAGCAGATGTATCTTGAAATAACGCCTTAGTACCAAATGTGCAGGTAGCATACCATTTTCAAGTTACGTATAGGATTGTTCTAGGTCAGTCAAGAAGGCTTCAACAAATCTAGGCCGAAACCTTAACCTGAACGCCAAAGCCTAGCCCTTTCCTGGCTCCGTGAGGAAGAGCTTCTCTACAAGGACGAGTGGAAGCAGCTGGTTGCAGTTGAGTTAGGGATTAGGGTTCACAGTCCCTAAACCCTAAACCCTGGACCCTAAATCATGCAGGAAGTGTGATCCTGGTGGTCTGGGGGTGTGTCCAAATGCTGAACATTGAAGCCCAAAACCTACCTAGAGTAGCCTACATACATGTAGAAAAAGGCTCTTTACCAAATAGTTTGGTGGCATTTTCAGATTTCTCCAGATGAGCCACCTAACTATATCAGCGCGCAAAAGGCTCCAAACCCTAAACCCTAATTCAACCCTGAATCCCTAAACCGGAGCTCAGCTCCTAAACCATTAAAAGCCCTAAACCCCGAAGCCCCAAACCTTAAACCCCCCAACCCTTGACTAGGTACCCCAGTAGTACCCTTTTCCCTTTTTTATTGGGTGGTCTCCTTATTAAACTTGAATAGTAGGAAAAAGGGTAGCCTTACTGTTAAGGGGTTACTGGGGAACTTAGGTTTAAAACCCCTAAACCCCTAAACCCCTAAACCCGAAGCTCTAAACCCTGAAGCCCCAAACCTTAAACCCCCTGCTGAGCTAAGGATGTACGAGAAAGAGGGCATTTTGACCGCTCTCGTGGGTGCCTTCCAGTCTCTCGGCTTAGATGCGGGGGCTTCGGGTACAATTATAGGGATACGTAGGGTTTAGGGGTTTTAGGGCTTTGGGGTCGGGGTTTAGGGCTTAGGGTTTTACGGGATAAGGGTTTAGTGGTTCGGGTTTGGGGAGTAGAGGCGAGAGTTTAGGGATACCACTCCCAAAGAAGTCAGAATCAAGTTGACAGGACAAATAGAACTTGGTTATGTAGGGGCTATATTTGGGTCTATTTTAAGAAAGAAGAGGATGTTGGCAACCCCATCCCCGAAAATCGGGAACCTATCATAGCTTAGAGGGTCCTAATTGTGGGGGTTGGGATGACCAGAGGTTTAGACCCTAAACCCGAAACCCTAGTAGTTGGGATTGCTGAAGCCCTCTTGCGATGGATATACCCTGTTTACTGTTGTGGAGTCTAGAATTTAGGATTAGACTTCAGGATTTAGGGTTTAAGTTTTAGGTTTAGGGCGCGTAGGTCTCAGGCATGAGGGATTATGAAGAATACCCAAAATGGCCACTGCCCAAAACCTAAGCCATCAAGCCCTGAACCTTCTAAGGTGAGATGTCCAGCACCCGGTATGATGAAACCTAGTACTACACCCCCCCTTTGCATGGGTTCTCCTACCACCCCACCCACCCCATACTATCCTTCTAGGTTACCCCTTCCTTAGGGGGTGCTATGGTGGGGACGGGATAGCGAAGCCGTGTGTAGTACTTTAGGTAGGTTGCACGTCTTCCGACCAGGGGCTTCATGGCATTATGTAATCGAGCGCTTTACATATTTTGGCGTACGGGTTTCTTTCTAGTCCTGGAAACACATCCTGCATAAAGGGGTTGAGTAAAGCTGAAGTAGAACCTGCAGGATATGAGCCCCGCTCTTTGCAATGAGCCGTTGAGCTTAATTAGGGTGGAAGTGGAAGATAATATGCGGTCCCCAATTTGGTTTAGGGTTTAGGGTTACAACCCTTACTATAGAGACTTTCGAAAATGGCCCTAATTGTCAGAAACCCCTTGCTAATTCTTAATCCTGTAAAGCCTGAACCCCAAATCCAGTAGACCCTGAACCCGGAAAACTAAGCCCTGAATCCACAATCCTAAACCTTTACAGTGCTTTTGCATCTTGCTTTGCCCACCGACAACAACTTCCAAATCCTTCAGGCTTTCAAAGGAGGCAGTTTGAGAGTCTTGGTGGGTATGTGGTATATGCCCCAGGCCCTACACCCTAAACCTAGCTTTTGGTTGCCAATTTTGCATTGTGAACTTCGACGCTTAAGCCTGGTACCTCAGCCCATGGCGCTTGCTCAGGTTCGACAAGCCCCACTACCCTCCCAAGCAGACTCTTGGTTGCAGCATGACATGGTCTTTTGTTTGCGAAGTTGTGCCCTTTTGTGGGATGGAAGGGTAAGGAGCAGGTTGGGTGTATGTTTGCTTGATAGATTTTGGTCCAGTGTATGATCTTGGGGCGCCGGGCGACAGGTGATGAATGATTGAGCCTTTCCCTGCTGGACTGGTTGTTTTGTACCGCTCAGCCCAAGAGCTGGGGTCAATCGGGGACCTTTGGGTAGTGTAGACTTGTGATTGATAAGCCCCCTCCCTTGAATAGGGATTATACTAGGGATCCTAGTATTTAGGCACTCAAAAGGAGGGGGGATGGTTGATCATGGGTCTACATTAATGGGATTCAAAGTAGGATTTCATCGTTTTTTTTTGAGGTTTTGTTTTGTGAGCCCAACGGTGACAGCATTTTGTCACTGGCTCGAGGTCAGGTGGACCCCCCCACCCTGTCATAGTGGCATAATGGCAATACACGAGGGCTTTAATATTATCACCAGTATCCCTTATGTCATCAGTACTGGGCCACCTAAGCTTAAGGTTTCCAGGCACATGGGCAGACAACCTTTTTGGGGGTTGGGGGTTTATGGTTTCAGGGTTTGAGGGTGTGATAAGGTGTTTCGGGTCTAAGGGTTTAGGGCTCCAGGTTGCAATTAACGCTGTTATTCTTGGATATGAAGTATATTTTGTTATACTAGTGTATGAAATTCCGGATAGGAAACATTCTACTGTTGAGGATGTCAATAGCCGTCTCTGAGCATTCTATGAGGGAAGTGGGGGGTTTCCCAAAATTAGGGGGTACCTATGGTTACTATAATGGACAATCAAATGGAAAAGAAAATGGAAAATGAAATGGAAACTGGGATTATATAGGGGATTATGGGGATTAGGGGTTTCCCAAAATTAGGGGTACCATTTTAGGGGTCCCAATCATAAGGACTATAATATTGTGGGGTCTATATTGGGGTCCCCTTATTTTGGGAAACTACCAAGTGTTGCGAAGAAGATCAGGGTTGTACTTGGGAAGACTTCCATACTGTTCTCAGTGTCGCGAAAGAGCATGGAACCTTTGAAGTCAGCTAAACCCTGAGCTCTAATTCTAATCCCTAAACCATCAGGCTTAAACCCTAAACTCTACTCTTCAAGGGCTCTCTTTCTTTCTCGCTCTCTCTCTCTCTCTCTCTCTTTCTCTCGCACTCACGCTCAGAATGGTCTCAGTGTAAGAGGTACATTCTTCAGGCTTTACCAATCCCAAAACCAAAGCAACTAAAGTCTCGACCCTAAATCAAACTAATTAACCCTGAGCTTATACCTAAACTCCTAAATCCCTAGCCCTGGCGTTGGAATATTTCCTACCTTGGGCCAAAAAGTCTACAAACAGTAACTTATGTTGCGAGCCCTACGCTCTGAACTCATTGTTTGGAGCACAAGGGTAGGCCCTAAACCCTAAACTCCAAATCCCAAATCCTACCCTAAACAGTAGCTTCGATTGTCTGCTCCAATATCCCTATAGAACCCCTATGCACCAAATCCCAAATCCCAGACTCTAAACCCTAAATCCTATTTTCATTGTTATGATTATTATCATTCATTATCACTAAATCCCAGACTCTAAACCCTAAATCCTATTTTCATTGTTATGATTATTATCATTCATTATCACTATCATGTTTTATTATTATGTTCAAGCCACGGCATGCGCTGAGGATCTTCGTGTCGGACAAGATGGCGGAGCGACCCGAGCTCATCAGCGACAATCTGTTGGAAAAGGCCCGGTTTAGGGTTAAGGCCTACTAGGTAAACCCCCAAACCCCAAACCTTAAACCGAACATCTTGAACACTTAACCCTAAAACCCCCAACCCCAAGCCCTAAACCCCTTAAACCGCTAGCGGTTAGTTCGTGCCCCCTCGTGCTACTCGTGGCAAGAAGCGGGCTCATGATGCCAGAAGGGTCCGGTACTATTGTAGGTTTCTATGTCGCTTTGAGGCCGAAGTGTTTGCTATCTGGGTACTGGGATACGGACACTTCTACTGTTGAACTTCGACAGCGACAGTTGCAAGTCTTAGTTAGCCAACTTCTGTACAATACTGGGCCATTGTTTGGGATGGTTCTGACCTTGCCTCATTGGCGTCATTGGAGTAAAGCTCAGGAAGGAATAGAAGCATATTATGATTTTAAGGATTAAGGTCACACCGCTCTAAACCCAAACCTACTTCAATGAGGACCCGAGCCCTAATCCCTATGTAAACCTACCTCGAGAAGAAACCTAAAACGCCAGAGCCCTAAAACCCCAAACCCCTAAACCCTAAAAACCTTAAACCCTAGAGTTTGCAGCTGACAGGAGGGGCAGAGCCGAACAATGAATTGTCCTAGCAACCCAGAGCCTCAACGCGTAAACCCTAATACTGAAGTGTCCCAATTATTATACCAAACCACAACGCGGATTGGGGTTTAGGGTTTAGGGTCTAGGGTTGAAGCGTCCCCATTACTATACTAAAGCACAACGGGAACTTCTAATAGGGCGGGTTGGGTATATTAACATCATAGGGTTTCGGGTTTAGGATTTCAGGTTTGCTGATTGGGGGTTCAGGCTTGTAAAGTGTGCGTTTTCAGCGCTCATGGGCATGGGCACTTCTCGGTCTTGGGGTTTAGCGTTTACCCAAACCCCAAAAGTATGTAAAAAAATAGTAGCCCCAAACTCATGATAACAGCCATAAAGGCTATCATTTTACATACTTTCGGGGTCCAGGTACGGTAGCTTCGGCATTAGCTTCGTGGAGAAAAGGACCGGGAAACCTTTGGACCTAAGGTTCTGGGATTGCACTTGGGAGTACAACTGAGTCGTATTTTTTGGGGGGATACTATGGTACCCATTATAGAGTAAGATTGTATCTTCCTTTTGGGTGGGGTATAGTATTTTATGTAAGGAATATAATCTTAACAGGTTC
>CAJNIZ010006475.1:0-10262 GCA_905231905.1 Symbiodinium pilosum
CCCCCCCCCCAAGCATGCACCTCGCAAAATAGCAAGACCTGATTAGCCTGACAAGCCTTAATTTAGGGTTCAGTGTTTAGGGGTTAGGGTTTAGGGCTTAGGGTTAAGGGGTTAGGGTTTAGGGCTTCAAAACGCTCTCATTTGTGTATACTATAGACACAAGTCCTGGAGGGAACAATAGTCGAACTTTGCTGCTTCAGGAGGGGCTGGATCCAATCCTGAGGTGCGCGGAAGGGTGCTTGGGTGTGGGTTGTATCTGCGCCCCAAAAGTAGTCAAATTACCGGTCCGTAGCTCATATTCTGTGTCAACAAACTCACATACTTTTGGTCTAGGCAAGTCTTTCGGCTTGGGAGTTGGGGTTTCAACAATTCTGGAGCTCCCTTTTTGGCGGGACGCCATATAAAGTAGATTCTTCCAGTCTGGGTCCCAGAAGGGGTTTGGAAATGCCCGTATCGTAAGTTTGTTTGCCATTGTTCCAGACTCCCTGTATTGATGTCATGGGGCTCAGTGCAACGAGTAGCAGTGTAAGGAGCTGCATGTCCGCAATTTAGATTTGTCTGTTCAACCCTCCTACTGAAGCCTCCTTTGGAATCATTTGTCTTTTTAGTATAGTATATATATATATAAGGAACGATTAAAGACATTGTTTTATTATAGGTCTAAGGGGACTACAGCTGAGCTGTTGGAGTTCGGAAGAGGGAGCCGGAAACCCTAAACCAGGGTCCTTGCAGCTTGGGGAAGCCATGTTAGGTCACTGGGGTTACACATTGTTCGCTAGGGTTTAGGTATTAAGGTGGATTTGGTACCAAGACAGATGATGCGGAGCTGGCTTCGTGTTGCCGCGACGGGTCAAGTTTTTTCCCTGAAAGTGCGAATAAGGAACACCATGGGAATATCTTGGAAAAAACACCACCCTGTAATGGTGGTATAACAGGAATATACGAGGACCCTAATATTATCCCTGTGATCCCTTATGGTCATCATTACTGTGTGTGGGGGGGCCACCATAGGAATATCCGCTTGAACAGCTCTGTGGCATGGACTTCGACTTCACCATTTCGGAGCTGCGGAGACAGGGGTTATATTGGGGTTATATTTCGGGATATATATATATATATTGTGGGATAATGGAAAAGAAGATGGAAACTACTATATCGGGTTTAGGGTTTAGGGTTTGCAGAAAGATCCTTCAAGGGGAACTTTGATGACATCTTCGAGGCAGCGAGCTGCTTACAACGACTTGCAGCGTATGTGAAGGAACTATGTAGGAGAATTGCATGTGGACTTTTCGGTTCACTCCAAAAACCGGTATCCTCTCTCCCAAAGTAGGATGGGCTGGCGCACGGGACCCTGAGAAGAAGGGCTCTTCATGAGATTCCCATTCACTCTGTAAGCCGCACGCTATCTCCGCACAATACGTTCACATCCCTATAGGACCATCAGATCCGTTCATCATCCCTGTCAAGCCCCTGGAGACTTCCATATAAAAACAAAAACTTGCTGGTTGTTAGTAGGGGACGGGGGAATGGCTCTCGTCTAGCGCCCCAAGAAGATGATTAGCAGTCTCTGTTTTTCTATTCCATTCTGTCATCCCTACTAACAGCAAGTATATGTAGACACATGTTTGACCACGAATCTCTTGGCCATTTTGGGGTTTGGGACATGGGCACAGTCTTTTCCAGGCACGTATCCATCAAAGCTGAAAGATTTGCCAAGATTATACCGGGATTAATGCGGTTTATGTCGTGCATATATAAGGCGATCGTATAGAGAATTTAAAGCCCGGGTATCTCGCGATAGTACTTATATGGCTTCTCCTCAACAAGAACTAGCTTGGAACCCCAGTGGCCCCAGTAGTCCTCCAAGGACCCCTTTTTCAAGTTATAGTCCCCCTGAATTAGATAGAATATGGGATATGTGGGGATCTCATTATGACATACCCAAAGCCATATTCTATCTACTTAAGGGGGACTATACATGTTATATATCAGGTTTAGGATTTGCCGCATGCCGCACGGTCAGATTGTTGTTCACATCTAGGTTTCAGTTGGTTACAAGAGCTGAGCGATGCTGATGGGTTGCATTCCGACCTTATTCGCGAGCAGGATCCGCCAACTCGTTTTAGATAAGGTCTCTGAGGTTCTGTACTGGCGGGAAGTCATTGAGGATGCTTACAGCTGGCAATAGCAGTTTCTCAAACCACCAGAGAAACAACCCGGAACTCTAAACTCTAAATCCGAAAAAAGCAGCATGAACCCCCCACTCTTGCCTTTGTAACCCCCATGCAGCGCTACAGTGCTAGGTTCTCTTGGGGGGACTTTTGATGACACCCAAGCCCTATAAATCCTTTTTGTCCATATAAACCCTTTAGCGATACCTGAGGGCATCTTTTTTTCAGAGCCATCCAGACTCCTTAGCCTTAAATCCTAAATCCCTAAACCCTAAACCCTACACCCCAAACATCAATTTTCGCAGGTCACTTCGGCTTTGCGTCGTCTCAGATATCCTGCACCTCGGTGATCTCTTTTGGGCCCTAAACCCTAAACCAGGTTCAGATGCGGGCTTACTAGAGCATTCAGTGTAGCGCCCAGGGGTCAGGGTGTTTCAGAGTTGAAGGTTGAGGGCTTATAACTGAGAAAGTCTAGAGTTTAGGGTTTATAATATAGGGTTTAGGGTAGAAGTATGGGCCCCTAATATGGGCCCTTGGGCCTTTTATGGGGTTTTCTCGGGACCCTTAAGGGTACATATAGGGTATACAGCAGGTATATAAGGATCCCACGGTCAAGGGCCCATACTAAGGGGCCCATGGTTTCAACCCTAGATCCTTTCATTTTGGGAGGTAATAGTTTCCTGGCCAGTGGCATCTCGCAGTAGAAGTTGCTATAGGAAGGAGCTCACATTTATTTTTGGGCGAAGAACTCGATTCATGGGGGGCATGTAGGGTTGATGGGTTTTGGCGAAGGTGTCTGTTTATTCGGGGAAGGAAGTCAAGTTTCGAAGCTTGGCGAAGTACCGCTTGTGAGTGAATGGTCACCCAGAGTCTTTCTTACTGGCGCCTCCTACCGACAATAAATGTTGTTTGGGCTGGCTTGGCAAGAAATTGAGGCAGGGGGAGTTGACCGATGTTGACCGCTTTCACCGCGGTGAAATGGCAATCGGTATGATGTAGATACCACAGTCTCTGGGTTTGAGAGTTCCACAGTTGACGCTTGTCTCGCATGTTTGAGTAATAGCAACCCATACCCCAAATCCTAAACCCTAAACCCTGAATCCTGGACGCTTCTGCACAATTGTGCTTTCCGACCTAAGTGCAGGCGGAAAAAGGAGCTGCAACAAAAAAAACAAATCCCTAAAACCCGGGAACCCCAAAACCCATAACCCTCAATCCCTAAAACCCTAAACCCTGGAACCCTAAACCTGTAATAAGGCCTTACTGGAATCTCAACCCAGGGCTGCTGCTTTGTTCTTTACATAGCCTGCATGCTTCGGAGTTCTGTTAGGGTTTAGGGTTTACGGCATGTTTCAGGAATCTACTGGCCTTTGGTTATGACAGAGTGGAAAAGATGGAAATTACTATAATGGGTTTAGGCTTCAGGGTTTAGAAGGAAGGGAAAAGAACATGGACACTACTCGGGACACTACTATAATGGGTAAATTGGGGTTTCCATACTTTCCCATTTCTTCATTCCTAGCTAACCAAAGGCAAGTCAAGGTCTGAGGCGAAGCAAGGCCTTGTCCTTTGTTTAATCAGACAGCATACTGGTAATAGAACTGTTTATAATATGCAGAACCTCAACAGTACATGTAGTAGCAGTCTTACCGTAATAACAATACTAGCAACAATGACACTGACAATACATATGGACCCATTCTACTCAGCACTTAGTCCGGATTGCAAATGCAATTCCATGGGACTCACACCATTCACCTCCCATCAGTCACTCTACTCTACGCCCGCAACCTTGAAACGCCCCCAAACTGCGTGGGTAGTCAGCTGCACAAGGCACAACACAGCGACGATCTACAAGCAGGGCGCCATGGCATCTCACCCGCAGTTGCTTTGACAATGTAGAGGAGCTTGCTTCAGGTTAAAGACGGGGAAAATTAGGGTTACTATATGGGTTATAGCGCTTATTGACCTCAGCCTTGCGTCCCCCTGACCCTCCAAGTAGAGCCCCACGGAAAGTCTCAGACTTCCTAGGTCTACAAGCGTGAGTTTGAACACGCGCTGCCGGGCGTCTTCGAGAAATTCCATTCGCTCTTCCAGGGCACCCTGGTCTAAATGGCATTATAGGCCTAAGGGTTTAGGGTTAGGGGTTTAGGGTTAAGGGTTTTCGAAAGTTCAGGGAAATTTATTGGGGGTCCCTATGACAAGGATTGAAGCATTTTAGGGTCTATATTGGGGTCCCCCTACTTGGGGAAACTACCAGAGAATCGTCGTATGAATCCCTTCAGGGTAATTTCCCCAAATAGGGGAAACCCAGTATACACCCCAAAGCACTACAATCGTTATTGGGCCCCCCACAAAAGGGACCCCTATGTCTCATCCTGACATGTATGCCTGAAATTGGGCTACCGTGCAGGACGTGGAAAATTCATCTGCATCCCCCTCCGGATCCTAAGTATCTATATCAAGAAAGTTTAGGGGTTTTGGATTTAGGGTTTTGGATTTAGGGTTTTGGATTTAGGGTGTAGGATTTAGGGTTTAGGGTTTAGGGTTTGGGATTTAGGGTTTAGAATCTATATAGGAGGTACTAACCCGAACCATATTATAGGTCGCTAGTATAGAAGTCATACTGTATAGATACTTAAGATCCTTCGGGATCATTTCTGTCAACCGGGCCCCAAAAGATGGGTGTTAGGGTTTGGGGCTTGGGACTCCTGATTTCCAGACAGCTGCTGTTTAAGATGGAACCTTCAGGGTTTAGGGTTTCAGGGGATTGTGTAACAATTATATCAAGGTATATACTATTGATAATGCCGCAATTACTATGGTAGGTGTCAGGGTGTCAGGCAGGATGTTTATTATCCACTGTAGGGGCATATAGAGATGGGTGTATGTGGCTGAGAGCTTGGGCGTCGCCTGACGATTTGTCTTCGTTCGCTTTCGAGTGGACGTTGCTGCGTGGGAACAGTTGATGACCTACATTTATTTTCCCTTTTTCGCGACACATTACGCTACGTGCGGAATGGGTCTGGACCATTTGCTGGAATGGGTTTCTCTGAAGTGAGTGGTGATGCTATGACTGCAGGTGCTGTTGAGGATCTGGGCCTGGCTCCTTCATCTACAAGTGCGCTTGCTATATATCCGATCCCGATGCAATTCCATCAAAAGGCGGGTCGAGGGCCCACCGTACGCTGCCTAAAAAAGGTATGGAAAAGGGGATTACTATAGGGCTTTTTAAGGGGCATACTAGGAGTTTAGACTATGGCTCATATGGCCCTCTTTTGAAAGGACGGTAGTCGCGCAGGCGCCAGTTGGAGAGCACCAAGTTCCGCAGGAGTTCGAAAGCAGAGAAGATGCCTAAGCTTTCACCTAAACCCCAGCAAGGAAACCCAACACCCTAAATCAAGGAAACCCAACACCCTAAATCCTACACCTTAACCCTACCCTGCAACGGTGCAGTCCATGCCCTTGGGCTCTAAGTCCACAAGTACGTAAGACCTGCATGGGGCCGAAGGAATACCTACGTGAAGCATATAGAAGTCCAGAAATAAGACCTGCATTGGGTTATGTGGTGCCTCAGGGTAGACTAATTCCCTCTATTATCCTTATCATCCCGATACCTGCAACTAAACCTTAAACCCTAAACCTTAAACCCTAAACCCCAAACCCTAAACCCATTAAACCCATTAAACCCATTAAACCCTAAACCCGCGACAAAGGCGGCCGGAGGCAGTCGCTGGTTCACCGAGTGCTGGAGTCCTGGGTGGACAGATCCATCTTCACGGCAAAGTACGTGAAGGGGCTCCTAGTCTTATGAGACCCTAGGGCTCCCAGTTACCTAGATAGTAGGCTCTTGGTCTATGTGAGTATAGGGTGTATAGAAGCTAGAACCCATTATTTAGGGAAGGGGAGGTCTTAGGAGACAGGAAGGAAGTTCAGGGTCGGTCCAGGTTTAGGGGTTCTCGGAGGGTCAGGCGGACTTCGTAAGTTAATACTTTGCTTAATTGGGTTTCCTATATGGGTTATAGGGGCTATATACCTACTTACTAAACCCCCCCAACCCTCCAAGTTGAAGTTTTCGGGAATATAGCGCTTTGGGTTCGAGAGTATTGCATTATTTATGCGGAGCTGTCATGTGAACAGCTTCTGAATTGCAGTGTAGACGCAAACCTGCACTCGCCTTACTGTAAGAAAGAAGTGTAAAATTTTGGTTGGCGGAAGCGAGATAGAAAAGCATGGAATGGCTACGTAATCTTCATTCTCATCAACCAAAATCCCGCACTACAAGTTTCTAGCAGGCTTTCTTAAAGCCAAAAAATCATTCAGCTACATCAAACATTGTGGATCATATTTACATGCCCAAACTATGCGACTCACAGTGCAAGCCACCAAAACGCGTCTGTGAATCCTGCGAAAACTCTTAACTTTCCAGTGCAAATACGACACCCGAGGATTCCTACAGACCCTCCCAAACTGGGCCCTAATTTGGGTAGCTGTTATCATATGAGCCATAGTCTAAACTCCTGAGAGGGGCCCTAAGCCCTAAGTCTCCAAGCCCTACCCTAAACTCTAAACCCTAAACCCTAAACCCTAAACCCTAAAGCCTAAACCCTAAACCCTAAAGCCTAAACCCTAAACCCTAAAGCCTAAACACCAAGCCCTGGACCCAGCACTTTCCTAAAGGCGGTATAGGGCTGAGGGTTTGAGGGTTTAGGGCTTCACCCATTTTAGGACTCAGGGTTTAGAGTGTAGGCTATTTTGGGGTTCAGGGTTTGGGGTATAAACCCTCAAAGCCCTAAGCCCTGGCTACAATCTTGTGCAATCATGTGCTTCCGTTACAAAAGCCAACCTCCAGAACACCGAGCTGGGACCCCCCATCACCTTCCTTGAATCCCTAAGTTTCTGGGGTCCCTTATAGGGCACTTAGGCCCAGTAGCAAGGTGAAAAGCGTTTAGATTGAACCGCCAGAGCCCCTAAATCCTAAACCCTACACCCTAAACCCTGTCCCTATAGCTTTGAAGTCCGCAAGGGCCCCACCCTATTCAACAAGGCAGCCCTTAGCTCCAAGGTTTAGGGTTTAGGGCCCTAAGCACGAGACTTGATATATACCTAGAGCCCCTTTACAGGACCTCTACTTAGGGAAATCCAAAGCCCCAAGCTCTAAAACCCTTTATCCGTACAGCCCCTTCAAAGGTTCCCCCTAAGCAAGCCCTAGCCTTGTATATATACATATACATATATACACAGAAACTATGCATATTATACATACATATGTAGAGATCTACGGCTCCTTTGAAGGTCTCTAAGGGCCCTGCCAATTCGGTACACCAAAACGATCAAAAACGTTAGGTTAGAGGCGTCCATGCTGCGTGGCGTGGTCTCTTCGGAGGAATACCTCAGACCAGGCCACTCCAAAATGGTATAGGGTTTAGGGTTTACAGGGTTTATACGGGAATTCTGGAGTTTATATGCGAGTTATAGGGGGTTCCTATGAATTATAATCGATAAGGTTGACATAGGGATCCGAAGACCAGGCTATTTCAAAGTGCTGGTAATTTGACAGTTTAGAACTCAGGGTTTAGGGCTTAGGGCTTAAGAAAGATAACTATGGCTAGGCCTGGCTTAATATAATTTACTTCGGGGGCTTATGTTCCCGCCTCCAACTGAGCAAGAGCCTCGAAGTAGAGTCTTTAAGCTCAATGTTGAGAGGGCCGAAGGCCTAAAAAGTTCAGGGTCCAGTGGTTTAGGGTTTAGGGGCCCTAAATGCTAAACCATAAATCCTAAACCCAGAATCGTAAACCTTAAATCCTAAACCCCAAATCCTAAACCATAAACCCCTGGGGATTCCGGGCTGGGAGGGTGTTCAAGATATTGGAGTCTCAGCTGTCGTCTCCCCAGCACTTGTTTTCTTTATAGTTTTACTTTACGTGGAGGGTCAGGGAGACTTGGTAATAATGGAAAGGAAAATGGAAACTGCTAGATTGTTCAGGGTTCAGGGTTTTGATAATACTAATATTGGAAAAGCAGATGGAAGCTGCAACGCTATTCAGGGCTTAGAGTTTACGGTCAGGGGGTCTTAGTAAGTAGGTTAATAATGGGGATACTTAGGGCTACTATACGGTCTGTGGGAGTTATTAACCTACTTACCAAGTCCCGCTGACCTACGTCATTGGAACTTTGTTGATCGGCCAGTACTTGGATGGTTCCAGCACGTTAGTAGCCACCACATGTCGCAGATGGCCCTGCTGCCTTCTGATCATACTAGAATCCCTGCATCACCGTAGTATACTATAGTGCCATAATTCCCAAGGTAGCATGTGCTTAGGGTCATGCAGGGTTCTTAGCTTCCACCATATTGTCTATAGTATTCACTCCTTAAAGGGGGATTATATAGCGGATGATGTAGGGGACTACTATGGGGTTTATTGAGGGGGGTACTAGGAGTTTAGACTACCTCAGGAATAGTAGTGCAATGAGATTCTATAGGAACCTTGACATAATTACCATGGGTTAGGCTTTAGGGCGTGTAAGGGTAATGTATCGGAGCCTCGGTATAATCACCATACCCCTTGTGGTCACTATAGGTGGGTCGGGGCCTAAATTAATGATGATGACGCAGTCAATGCCTGAAGGACCTGCAGCGTACTACCCCGAGTCAACAGAAAGGTGTATGAAAATTTCCTGGACCCAAAAGTATGCAGCGTCATTGTTTTGGTACGCTCTTTCTTAATAACAAAGGTTGTGGGCCATCACTTTACCTACATTCGGTGTCTGGGTACTCGCAACGTTGTCATCATCCTTATCGCCGCGCTTCCCCCCCCTCCCCCCCCTCACCGGCACTTGATATGGATGTCTCCTTTGCTTGCATGCACTTGCTTACTAGGAATTGGGGCAAACCCAGAGCCCCAATCCAAGATCCGAACCCCACGCTCTAAACTTAAATTCCAGCCCCTAAGCTCCCAAAGCCTAAACGCCAAACTCCCAAATCCTAAGCCCTCAACCCTGAATAACCCTGAACTACAAACGCTAGTTTTCGAAGCTCAGTGCTCATGAATCCTCAACCTGTCCTAGACCCTAGACCCAGAATCAGAAACCCTCAACTCTTTAACCAAGTATTGCTGAAACGCGGTTTAGAGTTTAGGGTTTAAGCTTGTCCCAAGCCCAAAGCTCAAACCCTTTAATCCCCGAAGCCCCAATCCTGCACCCTTCACCCGCTAACTCTTAAACACAATGAGCCCCCAAACTCAATCTCAGAGGTGTGCACTTGCCTGAAACGCTCCACGTGAAGCTTGCCGAGTCGATTTGGCTGATTGGAGGATTTCCCAAAAGCTTCAAAGGGACCTGAGAATTCCTAATTACACTTTTGGGTTCAGGGTTCAGGGTCAGGGGGACTTAGCAGGTAGGTAAATAGTGGGGATAGACAGGGTTACTATATGAGTAATAGGGGTCATTATATTAACCTGCCCCTGACCCTCCAAGTAAGAATTCCTAAGAATTGGATCCCCTATCTGACCAGCTCTGAAACCAGAAGAATTCCTGTCTCAACCCTATATATAATGCCCAGCATGGTTCAAGGGCATCCATCTTTTCCTTGGGGGTCTGGGTAGGGCCTTGGGGGATCTATAGAGTTTTCTTCGAGTCTAGGGCGTATGGGTTTAGAGTCCAGGCTTTAGGAGTCAGGGTGGATGAGTTCAGGGTTTTATAGCGGTCGTCTTCTGTTTGCAAAAAGAGGCGCTAGGTCGGTAGTTGACAAGGAAGTAAGGATTCCTTTTGGAGGTGTAGGGCTGGGATTGAAGGCCTGGACACGCACGTAGTTCAGGTTCATTGATGTACATGTGATTAAGAAGAATTGGGGAAGAGAATTAGAGCTTTCCATACTGTGATAGGGATCACCCCCGACTTTCCCCTTAAGCACTAGCAGGTCCTGTTCCTAAGGCCATTTGAGCCGAAAAAATAACCCCGCATATAGAGATTATAATAGAGCCCGCACTATAGCTTTGATATGCCATTAGTTCCCTGGGCGGCCCCTTAGAAAGGTGACAATTTGGGGTTGGCCGCGATGTTCTTTCATTGGCAGGCGTGTATGACCGATAC
>CAJNIZ010006476.1:0-16066 GCA_905231905.1 Symbiodinium pilosum
AATTGTAAATCCCATAACTACAGTTACCCTGGATATAATGGGGTTATAACTACAGTTACTAAGTAGGTTATAAGTAAAACGAACCTCCAAGTGGACCCCGAATCCCCAATTTCAATGTTAAACTCGTAGTCAAAAGTCGTAACGCCCCTCTCAACCCCCAAGCCCTAGACCCCTACCTCCTTTGCTTTCCCATTTCAACCAACGTCGTCGAAGAAGGTTAGGGCTCAGGAGCAAAATGTAGGGGGAGAAAAATACGTAGCAAGATTGTTTTCAGGGCTGTTTGAGGCGCTTATAATATACCGTATTCATACAAGGAATCTAGGCCATAACGTCTGTTAGCGGTTGTCCACAGCAACCCCTAGATCAGCCCAGTTTCATTTCATGTTCCCTGTTCTTTTCCGTTTGATTTTCCATTCTTCCATGCCCACACCCTACCTCCCAAACTCTATATCTCTATATCTCTAAATCTCTCTCTCTCTCTCTCGCCCTTTGACGGCATGAATATCCACTTACTTCTGTTGACACTGGGTGACGCTAAGTACAGTACCTTACCCCTTTGGAATCACGTGCTAGCATCTGCATTAAAAGGGTCTTATTAAGGGGCTGGAATTACTCCTAGTACCCTATTACGTAATGTCGTAACTGTTACTGTACGGTGGAATAACCCGTATTCTAGTGTACTCTAAGGTGATGGAGATGAAGAAGATGAAGCCCTAAACCCCTAAACCCCTAAACCCTAAACGGCTCAGTGTATCTTAAGGTCATGGAAGATGTTGAGTCTGAATCTGCTCTGGAACCCTCCCCAAAATCGGGGTTGATCTACAGGCATCCTAGAGGTCTATAACTGGGTCATTCCCTCTTACAGTGACAAGTACTCCAATGGAGGACAGGAGTTATAATAGCCCCTCAATAAAGCCCCCTTGAAGGACAATTGCTGGGAGGGGGCTGGCCCAATCTATAACAATAAATCGGGGCACGGATTTTCCATAATGGCCACTTTGGGAGCAGGAGTTTTGATCATCTACCAACTGATGCTAAGTGTGGTTGTGGACCTTCCAGTAAGCAAACGCCTCCCCTCCGACCCCCACGGACCCCCTAAATCCTAAACCCTAAACCCTAAACCCTATAAACCCTGAACCCTAAAGAAGGAATAAAATCCTTCTAATCCCGCCTTGGGGCTTCCACAAACGGACCAGTGTTGGGGAAGGCCAAGCAGTATGACTCCCACCTCGCCGAACTTGGCGAGATGGAGCAAATGTTGGAGGCCAGAACGGTTTAGGGTTTACCTAAACCCCAAAAGTATGTAGAATAATGGCCTTTTGGGCTATATTTGGATGCTTTGGGCTATTATTTTGCCTACTTTTGGGGTTCAGGTAACCCAGACTCCTGAGTAATAACCACCCCCCCTCCTCAAAAGGGGCTATAAAAGGATTGTGTTTATGAATCATGGATTTACACTAAACCCTAACCCCTAAATAGCAGCTTCCATTTTCTTTTCCATTATCCCTATATAACCCCTATATTAATCACAGGTCTACATTAGGGTTTAGAGCCCAGGGTTGGCTGTTTAGGGTTGAGGCTTTAGGGTTTAGGGCCCAGGCTTGAGGGTTTCGCGTTGAGGCTTCAGGGTTTTTGGCTTAGGGTTGGAGGTTTAGAGTTGAGGGTTTTGGGCTTTGTGTTTTGGGTTGAGAGTTTAGCATTGAGGGCGTATGGTATGGGGGTCTGGGGTTGAGGATCTAGGGTTGAGGGTTTAGGCTTCACTAGGGGTGTTTGGAGGTTTGGGGATGTTAGGGTTTAGGTTGTTAGGTCAATGCGTTTAGGGTGTGGAGCCTTTTGGGATTTGGAGGTTTAGAGCATTTCAGGTGGATTTTTAGGATTTGGACTTTTAGTTTGTTTCATTTGCATTGTTATGCTCAGGGCTCACTCTAAGCCGTAAACCAACCCGAATCGGCAGTTTCTCAATTGGGGTACCCAGTATAGATCCCTCAATGCTACGACCCCTAAATGGGCACTTCCGCAAGGGGCAAATTTTGAAAACTCCTAAACCTTAAACCCTAAGAATCCGGAACCCGAGAACCTCAATCCTGAAACCCCAAAAAACGTCGGCCCTAAATGCTTGTGATCATGGGCACCGCAAGCCACTCCGACTCCTCATGACAGCATCCTATTCAAAGACAAGCAACTCCAGCGAGTCCTTGTGACGAGTGGCCAGACCCACCAAAGACTTCAACAAAGTCTAAGTTTCGAAGTGGCAGACCACCAATCAAGTCATCCAGATGCATAACTGACTCAACCAGACGCTGAAATGGTCGAGAGCAGCCAAAGTGGATGGCTCGCTGCAGCAAAATCATGGCGAACTCCAAATCCTGAAAACTAATAGGGTTTAGGGTTTAGGGTTTCATGCAGGATCGCAAAAGCCCAAGCAACACGTTTAATTGATGCAGAACTGTACCTGAAGCGGAATGCATTTGGACACTTATGACTCAAACCCTAAATGCCTATGTCAGGCATTCCCTCTACTTCTAACAAAGCTTTGTTTATTTGAGGGGCAACTTTGTGGGCGCGGGTAGAATGGGGGGCAGGGAACAGGGAACACGGAATGCTGACCCTAAACGCAAACCCTGAACCCTAAAACCCAAACCCAAAACCATAATTCAACCCTCAAGCCCATGATAAATGGAAGTTGCATGTTCGCACGTTATTTTTTCGGATACGAATACGCGACCAGTATGGAAAATGCCAGGGAGTCCAAGCACATTCAGCTTTTGGTCAGTCCACGGAAATCAAGAAAACGGGAATTGAGCCTAGGGCCGTTTTGCACCAATTCCGCCCGAAATTTGGCAGCTCCCGAGAGTTCACAATATCGGACAATTTCGATGATTTTCGGGGTATACGGGAAATATTGTTTTTTGGGCATTTCCTAGTGAAAAAACTCCAAATGCGGGCCCTAAGTTTGGGCTATGTTTAGTCACTGTTGGCGGCCCGAGAAATGCATGTGTTGCCTATTTTCGGACCATTTTGGAATCCCGAATCCCCAAATTTGCCCCAGCGCCTATGGGCCTCCCTAGGGATTTTTCTCAATTGTTAGCAACTTCGGTCATTTTCGGCGGCCCGAAAAAGGCAATACAATTTGGTGTCACGTTTCAGCTATTTGGAACCCCCAAACCCCAAATTTGGGTCCCAAAAAGTATCCCAATTTTGGGCACTTTTGACAGGGTTTCCATTCATCTGTGGATCCAAGATTGGCTTTAGCCGCTATAGCTGTTTGAAACAATGCCGGTACTTCCTCTTACGCGTGCTCGCAGCTGCCCCTGCCTGGACAGCGCCACTGCACTGGGGAGCAGTGCACTTGTCAGACCCGGGCTGAGTCCCACACCGTGTGCGGGGTGCCCAAGGGTCCAGGACGTGGGCGAGGTGGACGAAGCAAGTGCAGCATAGGCCGCTACCATCACGAATCGAACTCGATCTGGCAGCATGTTTGGACTTGCCTCGTGTTCAAGTGTTCCGGCGAATAGGTTGCTTTTCCTTGTGGTACGACTTGGAAAGGTCGGTGAAGCCACAGCAAACCGCCAGGAAAGACTTGTCCACGAAGAGAGTGTCCCGTTGAGTGGCGGCGACGCGCACCAGGTGAATGGCTCGTGTTTGGCCGGCCAGGCCTGCAGATTTTTATCCGCAGCTATAGAACATAATGTGCTCATCCATCGGGCGATGGCACGCGCTCCGTCGAGACGGGCATGGCATGCCTCACATATCAAGATCCGGGGCATCGGACTTTAGTCTAAAAGCTTCATCAGTCGTGACAAAACGCAGCCCTTTCTCTTTTGTGTTTTGGAGTGCTTGGATGCTTGTTGGACGCAGTTGGAGGAAGCACTCACATTTTTTACCGTGGCCCGAGAAGGGCCCAAAGCGTGAGGGCTTCCCCAGAATATTCTTCAGTTTTGGCCAACATGTTTGGTCGCCCTCGAAAAGCCAATTCTGGTCCTCTTGGGTTATTCTGGGATCCCAAATGTAGGCTCCGAAGCCCAAGGGCCTCCCCCAAAAATAGTTGTCAATTTCTGATATTTTTGGGATTTTGGGACACCCAATTCCACAAATAACTTGGACCCCAAAACCTAAGGGCCCCCCTAGGGATTTTCCCAGTTTTTGGATTTGGCAATTTTTTGTCACCCAACAAAGATATTGTTTGCCACTTGCTTTTGTTTACTCATGAACTACCAAGTTTGGGCCCCAAAGCCTAAGGGCCTCCCTAATTTTTTCCCAATGTTGGGTCATTTGGGTCTTTATTGGTCACCTCTTCAAGGCAATCTTTTGGTTGCATTTTGGACTCCCAAGATTGCAAAAAAAGGTCACGAGGTATAGATGAGAGATGTACAAAAATCTGTTGTTTTCAACAAAGTTTTGCATCTTCAATCAGTTCTTACTTTCCCGATTTTTTAAATCAAAGCTCCGCGCAGCCTTAAAACGAAATCGGGCTTTGGTACACATTCTGGCCTTTTCAAATCATTTTATTTTTGAAGCTTATTTTAATCTTTTGGAGCCCTTGGGCCTTTAAAACAATTTTGGCGAGAAGCGGGGATGAAAAAAAAACAAACAAACCACTATTTTGGGCAAGCCAAAAACTTAAAGCGGAAACTCGCACTAATTCGCCCAACGCTCACTCCAAATCCTCACAAAAGTCCGGACCCAGACCCTATACAATTTCTAAAAACCCCTCAGCCCTAAATCCTAACTTGCAAATCTTTAGGGCCCGAAGCCTTAAAGCGTAACCTCCTAAACCGTAACATCTTGCCAATCCTAGGGCCGCCCTCTGCCCGCCCTGCAGGTTTTAAAAGATGACTCGCACCGCAAAGAGGGCAAGGTAGCCCTGAAAGGGTTCCCGGGGTTTTTGTCAGGGTGTATGTAGGGTGCCCCTAAAGGGGAAATAGGGGGTTATACAGGATTTTGGGTTTGCCAAATTGAGTGTACTTTTGGCGGGGGGTCTCATTTTAAGGCCTGTGGCATGTTGGGGTCCATACTACCACATAGGGCGATGTCGCCACATGGGTTAGGGTTTTAGGGCAACGTAGGATTGACAATTAGAATCTTGCATAAGTTCGAATATTGCAACCCCGAATAATGAGGAAGAGCATGGACATGAGAACAGAAGATGCAATGGAGTCTAGCAGTTGTAGGGTTTTGGGTGTAAGGTTTGGGGTTGCTTTTGTGCAGAGGCTCAGTTACCGCCCTATCTTCAGTATGTAAGCCACTATAAGTTTTATTGTACGGGATGATGGTTTCTTTGTGCATGGAGTTGTTATTAGAATGGGGGAAACAACAGTGCTGAGTTACAAAGTAATATAGGGAAGATAGAAGAAAAAGATATCTGCGGACGTTTGATCTTTGTACACACTCTGGACATAACCTTTCTAAGCTCCTGAATATGACATCAGCAAATCCTTACAGAATTCAACGACGAGGTGTTGGGTTTACAGTCTAGTAAGGATTCCTCGCCACCCCATTTTGATGCAAATACGTAGCCTTGATGCGACTCAAATAGGTTTAACTGCCTTAACTTGGGGGAGCCCAACGGGGCACGCAAGGTCCCCTGCCTTCCGACTGAAGAGGAGCAGGAGAGGGTGTTTCTGCCTTCCCTGTCACAGTGGAACCGCCAGACACCCCCACACCTTCCAAAAGAAGACCTAGGCGCCCATAACCCTGAAACTTTACCCCAACGCTCCCCAGGCCTAAGGCCGAGCCCTAAATCCTAAACCCCAGGCTGCAGACGAAGTTGAGCGACTTAACCTGTACGTGGCAGTCAAGGATGGCCTGGCCTCGCTACCCTCCGCATGCGGCCCGCTTCATTCCAGCCATAATCTAAACTCCGTAGAGGGGGGCTATATAGCATTTAGAGTCTAAGAGGGGTTGTATTTTCATTTCGGGGAGATATAGGGGCTATGAAGGGGGATATTAAGAATTTAGACTATGGCTCATTTTTGGTTTAGAACTTGGGGTTTCGGTCTTATTTTTTATGGTGTACGGAAATTATATCAGCATATATAGGCAGATATAGGGGTGAGTAGGCGCAGATAGGATGTAGGCGAAGATTATAGTGGTCTTTCTCTGAGGTGTTGGGATTCCAACCAAGGGAGCTACAGTCCAAGTGCGGCGGAAGGTTCCTCCCCTTTGGTTGTAGATTTTTTTCTGAAAGCAGTATAGCCTACGTAATGCACAGTATGTTTTGGACCCTTTGGGTAGTCTCGTTCGGTTCAACCACCGAAACGAGTTGAGGCTTTTCGATTTTTTTTCTGTCAATGTGTTGTCTGGTTTTTGTACGGCTTGTACAGGGGGCATGACATGAGCATTCGTGCTTGTGGATGGCTAGCGTCTATGTATCTGTTTCAGTGGCTAGTGACTGTAGCTCTCGGTCACCGGGCAGAAAATTTCAAGGCTCAGGCGTTTACAGAACTGCCCTCCCGCAAATTCACATGGAACCCAAGGTAATCATATTTTGAAAAGGACAGGGCTTACATGTCCGTTTTTGGTTTCCGTGTTACCTTGGTGCGCATCTCCGCATGCTCTGAGGCGGCGCGAGGGAAATGCCCCCTTCAGCTCATGAAGGACAAGGCATAGAGCAAATTGCTGCGGAAGAGATCGACGACTGCACAGCCATGCTGCTGCAGGGTGCCGCTGATGCTCTCCGCGCCAAGCGTGCTGAAATTGAATCCCTTTTAACTGAGCTGCATGAAGCTTGCAGCTTGTGACATCATGGATGCGTCCGCAAAACAATGCAAGTAAGACAGGCACCCCGTAAGCTTCAAACCTCAAGCGCGCAACAACTGAGAATGGAGCGTTTGCTGAGGTAGGACACATTATGACACATTTGCATGTTTTGAGACTCTAAACCCTAAACCATTATGGGTTATTCAACCTTAAGGGTACCTTAATCTACCCTTAATTGGATCCTAACAGGGAATTGTCGGGTCTAATAGCCCATATTTGGAACCCTGAATCCTAGCCTTTGCCTCGCGACAGGTATTCGGGCAACATGCTCCACTGCGAGCCAAGATGGTGCGCCCAACACAGTCCGTTCATACTACCTAAGCCCCAAAAGTATGTGAAATAATGGCCTTTAGGGCTATTATTATGGGTTTAGGGCCATTATTTTACATATTTTGGGGGTGTAGGTAATAGTAAACGCCGCCCCACCCTGATTCATTCAGGGTTTAGGGTTTAGAGTTTAGGGGGTATGAGATTTTTCAAAATATGTTCCCAACATACCCAGAGGGTCCATGTACCCAATAATTAGGTACTTGGTGTGTTGGGTAATAGTAATTTTGGTACAGGTTTTGGGTAAGTATATGGTTATTAGGTACTTGGACCCTTAGGGATACATGGTCTCTCAATGGGACAAATTTGATGTTAGACGTGGGTTTGTTGAATATTAGTATCAGGGGCTCGGAACATCATGTTTCTAGTGGCTTGCCACGCTGCTGCTGCTGCTGCTTCTTCTTCTGCCTCTGCTTTTCCGATGACTGAAATATACTCGATGGTTGCAATATACTTCCGCTACCGCAATACTGCTGCAGTCTTCTCGTTTAGAGGATCTTCAAGTGAGGCACTGTTGATGTAGCTCCCTTAGCCCGGCCATACTTTACTGGTGCGTCAGGGCGAGTTGGGGAGAGGAATCTAGGTAATTATTGTAATGCGCGTATATGTGTGGATTGCACACGTGTCGTGATGGTACCTGAACCCTAAACATTACGTAAACCCAAAATCTCTGAACCATAAACCCCAATCTGTTGCTCCCAGGAGCGCGAGCTGCTGTCACAGTTCCAGCGCTTGCCTGGCTTGCCTTCATCCTTGGTGGGGGCCTTGAGCAGGGTGGTTTAGGGTTGAGGGTTTGGGGTGAGAGGCGCTGATTTTCGAGCTTGCTGGTTCCTACTTCGGAGATTTGATGAGAATCACGACTATCCTTATAACCTAATTGAATTGACCCATATACTCTCACTACTCATGAACCATCACATATCCTCTTGTTTTTGCTTGCTTCGCTGACCCCGCCCTTCCAAAATCAAGGACACCCGTTCTCACATGAGATAAGCGCGGGACTGTTGGGAGAGGTTGATTTTTGGCGGGTCCTTTAGGGGTCTGAACTGAAATGTCCCTCGAGCTCGCAGGTGGGACTGGAGACAATGCTGGATATGGATGACACTATCGAATTCGAGGACATCATGAACCTAGAGGCTGGTAGTTTCGGAGGGAAAGCCCGTCATAATGGATCAAGATCCTTATGAGGCCCTTTGCAAAGGCACACCTATTATGATGCTATAGGCTGCAGTATCAGGATTAGGGTTCAGGGTTTGGGCTGTAGTATACTAAGGTAACGCAGACTTTCAAGTATTAACAGTAGTGCTGGAGCGGTGTCAGGACAGAAGACATGTACCCAATAATTAGGCACTTGGGATTTGGGTAATAGTAATTATAGTACAGGTCTTGGGTAAGTATATGATTATTAGGTTCTTGGACCCTTAGGGAATTATACTCCCTAACTTACATCATAGTCTCTGTATTTTTCTGGGTGTACCTGGACCAGGAACTGGGGTCCAAGTATTAGGCGCCATTTTAGGGGTCACCCGCAATGTGGACTGTAGTATTTCAAGTATTTGCGGTTTGTAGGGGGCCAGTCTCGGAACCCCCAGCTTATCTCCTCAGGGCTATTCATGAGTATAGTCTTCTTTGAAGACGTCTTTCTGAGGCCGTCTATCCTACAGGATCCCCAGGGATCTCCCCTCAGGGTTTTTAGGGTTCGGGCTTTCCACTGGTCATGCAGTCCCTTGTCGATCTTCTGCGTACTGGAGTCTGCTTTACAATCCTGATATATCTCAAGGTCCAAAAGTCAAAGGGTCCGTGTACCTACTAACCATATACGTACCCAAGACCTGTACTAGAATTCTTATGACCCTAAACCCAAGTAACTGATTATTGGGTACTTGGACCCGTTGGGAGTAGTAGCAGTAACCTCTATATCCCATATAATAACCTTGATTACCTCAACATTAACCTAATTGCTAAGTCCCCCAAACACCTGACCCTGCAAGCCTGAACCCTACAAACCCTAAACCCTACGTAAACCCTATCCCTAGGATACTGTTGGTACCACTGTTTTGAGAAACCTCCACGCGTAAGCAGCACCCGACCCCACCCTAGATGGTGGTTTATATAGGGAGTGGTACCACAATGGCCTTGAATACCCTAGGTGGTGGTTGAAATAGGGAGTAGTACCACGATGGCCTTAAATTGGGAATTGAAACAAACTTTGGGGACGGTGGGATGGATCCTCCACAACGGACCCTGTCATTGTTGTCATTCCCTAGAGCTTTTATGGCGATTGCCTAAGTAAAATAGACGCGGCTCATGAATATTTCGGGATTACACATTTTTTGTGGGATCTACTAGCATCTGAAACTTAACACCCTCCATGTGATCACAGGGTTGGCTTAGCAGAAAACAGGATTTACGGTTTGGGTTGAGGCGCTTAGGCTTTTTAAGCTTTCGGATAAGAGGAGTTTAGGCTTTAAGGGTTCAGGGTTCAGCGGACTCTGTGCTTTAGTGGTTTTGGGTTAAGGGAGTTTAGGGTTGAATGTTTTGGGTTAAGGGATGTTCGACCCTCCTAAGGAATGACCATCAAAGAGTACTTGGATGTTTCCGCGGGGAGAGGGGGGGGGGAGTGAACAATCACATGGCAGGGATATGTAGGGTTTAGGGATTAGGATGGTTAAGGAGTTTTGGGTATCAGTGAGTACGGCAGCTCGTGCTTCTGGTCATCACTTTGCTGCCATAGGTTTGGAGACTGTGCATATGCTCTCCGCTGCTGCACCTGTGTCGCGGCCTAGTGAAGAATGTGAATGTGCCTGTGATCCTCATATACAAAAACCTCGGTTCTAATTGTTTTTGAACTGGCCTGTGGTGAGTGTATATAGGGTTCCTTAGAAATATCGGCGGGTGTATATATGTCGAAGCCCTAAGCCCTAAACACCTAAACCCCAAACCCTAAACCCTAAACGCTTATATGTAGTGTCCATTTCAGGGGCCTTGACTCAAAGTCCTACTCACAACATTTCCCTGTATTCCTTCTGGATATCCCCATGAATCCCTACCCTGACCCAAAACCCTAAACCAGTTCAGGGTGTAAGATTTTTATGGTTGGGGGCTCAGGGTTTGGGGTTAAGGGTTTTTAGGTTCCAGGGTTTAGGGGGTAGGGTTAACCTGAACCCCAAAAGTAGATAAAATAATAGCCCAAAACATCCAAATATAGCCCAAAAGGTAATTATTCTACATACTTTTGGGGTTTAGGAAGGGCTTATGGTTTCATGATCCAGGCCAATTCGGCGATGTCCCGCTTCACAGGTCCGAACAGGCGGCTGGGGCGACTCTTTTTGTTTGGAAATTCTCTGCAACTTTGGGTACCTCTCGGAGCCCTGAGAGGATGTTACAGGGTATACGGACGGGGTTAAGGTTCAGGCATTAGGATTTTGAGTTTTGAGTTGACGTTTCTGAAGGTTTGGGGTTCCTCCGAGTATGTGGGAGCCCTTCGGGGCCATGGGATCTAGGGAGCGCAGTGTCCTCGTGTTGGACTGCATACGGCTTGTTTGGACAAACTATCATATCCGCAGGTTCCGGTTTTTTTTTTAAGTTGAGATCCTATGCTCAGGGCTGTATCGTTTCCGATGTATGCATCAGTGGGTAGCACAGCCAAGCGCACGCGCTGCCAGGGGGCTGCACGACATCATGGAGCAGCGCCTCAACATGCGTTTCTGAGAGCCTAATAGCCAGCTGGGACAGAGGTCGTAGTTGATGTTGATGGTGACAAATGTAGTAACTCCGTTATCATCAGCAGTATTTTTGTTGCCGTGATAGAATGACTGAGAAAGGTAGGGAGGAACAGATCCACGTCTAACACGGCGACCTCACGCAAACATAATCTGAGCTAGCAACCGAATCCTGCAGCCGCGGCGAGAACAGAGCCGGAAATGATGCACTGCATGCCTGAACCAGAGGTCTGCTACCAAGCCGGCTTAGGTTTTAGCGTTTCGGGTGCTTAGCAAATACTGAATAATATGATGAAATCAACCGTCATCATGAACAAGCACGTTGCTATCACCCTGCTAGACCCTCCAACTACCGTCGTCCAGTAAGGGCCCCATATCCCCAATCAAGGTACAGGGAGGGTCCTGGACCGTGGCACAGGCGATTCCACACATTCGCGCTGCGTTGCGCTGGTGTTGACTGTGCAGTGTAACGCCGTTCAGGTAATTTTCAGGAGTCGGGGTACTGGGGTTGGGGAGCAGGTTCTGGGGTTTGTGGGCTTCCAGAACAGATCCCTTATTGGAGCTTCCTACGAAGGAGTGTCGTATTTCAATGTATGTCCACTGACTTTTGGGCCCCTGATTTATGGAAACTACCATTCACATTTCAGGGCGTGGGACTTTAAGGTATAGCACCGCTCCTGTTTCTGATGTTGGTTGCTATGAGTACTACTTACAGTTATTACCGTTGTAACTACAACTACCAGTATCTACCAGTATGTCTACTACTCATACTACGTAATATCCCGACTACCATGATATGCTAAGATGTTCATTCGCAGCTGACTGTGAGCTCAAGCTGCATGTGCGTAGAGGGAACATGGCCTTGGAGACAGACTCGGCCCGTCACAGAGCAGATACCCTAAACCCTAAAGCCTCAACCACAATCAGGCACTGCATACTGTTACAGGGAACAACACCTTAAAGCCTAAGCCCTATATGAGCTACAGTCTAAACTCCTTAAAAGGGGGTGATATGGGGGATTATATAGGGGACTGTTATTAAGGGGGCTACTAGGAGTTCAGATTATGCCCCATATATCACAACATAGCCCCTGTAACCCCTTATATCTCAGTGAGATTTTTAAACCCTAGATGTTGGACCTCTACAATTTACATAAATAAGGCCTGAAGAGGTTTACTCATTTCTGAAAGTGTGAAATGGGTCGACGGCGCTTTGGCTGCAGATGGCTCAAGGGCTAGGGGTTGTAGGGGGTACATACGGGTATATAAGGATACATGGTAGTTTCCCAAAATAGGGGGACCCCAATATAGACCCATATATATTATAATCCTCAGAATGGGGGCCCAAAAAAGTACCCCTAATTTAGGGAAACCCCCATATAGGGTTCAGGGTTCATTGGCGCTCCTTTGCTCCCTTCAACTATTTGGAGGGTTCTGCGGCATGCAGCGCCGTGGAGGAGTAATGTATTGGCTTCAAAGGCTAGAACAGAGCGTTGGGCAGGTTGCTTCACAAGAAATACAGGCTTTTACAGTAGACATCTGAAAATCCTCATCTGAGAAGTAGGACTTTCCGCTGGCAGCAGGGATCATTGTGGTGGGCACCCATCTCTTGATAGCCCACGAACTGCAGATGAAGGCATTTCTCAACGTAGACCTGTAAAAAGTCCCAGTATGAACTCCCTGCAATCCCCGTGAAATCACCATATACCCAAGCCTGTAGTACCCATCCCTAAACCCTAAACCGCACTGACCAAACCTCAACCCCCACATAGCCCTAAACACTGAACCCTAACCCCCAATGAGGTTTACGATAAGGCTTAGGGATTTCGGCTTTAGGGCTTAAAGTCAGTTTAGGATCCCGTCCCGTATAGGTTTGGGATTTAGGGTTTAGAGGCTGCTAGACCTATAGCGTTCCTAATACAGCACCAGACTGACAAGGAAAGAGGCAAATCTCAACGCCACCTGTATGCTGCCATTGTTGTTAAGGAACTGAAGCGAGCTTACCGCAGTATGGATTTATTTGACTATGTACCGCGTGATCTCTTTCAGCCATGGATGTAAGAAGATTGTTTTCTTGGTGAGGCCCTACACCCTAAACCCAAACCCTAAACTCTAAACCCTAACCCTAAACCCTAAACCTTAGAGCTTAGAAGTGACCTTTTGTAGACTGCCTGCCTGGGCGAAGGAGGACCGAGCAAGCAGGTTGGTAATAGGGGTAGCTGGGGTTAGGGTTAGAGATGGAGTTTAGGGTTTAGGGGGCTTACAGGGGCCATAAGGCCATCAGCATACTCACGAAGTCCGCCTAAACCTCCAAGTGAATATGGTTCCATGTTTGAATTTCGAATGTAGTTGCAGCCTGAAGCAAGCCCTGAACCCCATACCCTAAACCCTAATCTCTAAGCCCTAATCGCCCTAATCTCTAAATCCTAAATCCTAAACAAAAAACAAAGCCTCCAAACCCTGTAAGCCTTAACCGCTTCCCTCAAGCACCAGTTCTCTTTTCATTTTCCATTTGATATTCCATTCTGGGAGTAATCTCTCCATCTAACCCGAAGCCCTGCACTCTAAGCCCTACTTTACTACCCTAAGCCCCAAGCACTTAGCCCTGAACTCCAAGCCCCAAACCCTAAACCCTACGTAATCCCTAAACCTTCATCCTTAAACGCTAGTCCCTAAACCCCAAACCCTAAACCCTAAACCTTGAGAACCTCTGAACTCTATGTGAGCCATAGCCTAGACTCCTAGTATCCCCCTTAATAACCCCTATACAAACCCCCTAGATAATCCCTTATATTACCCCATTTAAGGAGTTTAGATTGCACCCTAAACCCTAAACCCCTATCATGAATTCCTGGCTTGGGTTCCCAAGGCACTTCAGCTTTGGCCCGTCTTCACGGGCAACTGCGGAGTCCACTGAACAGGCACCCTTTGGAAGCCACGAAGCACAAGTCTTAGGAGAACCCCAGGGTTTCAGGGTTTAGTAGGGTTTAGGGTTTAGTAGGGTTTAGGGTTTGGGGTTTGGTAGGGTTTAGGGTTTAGGGTTCGGTAGGGTTGAGGGTTTAGTAGGGTTTTGGGTTTAGGGTCTAGGGTTTAGTAGCGTTTAGGGGTTTCCCAAATCTAGGGGTGCCTGCGTGGAGGTGTCCGCAATAAGCAGTGGAGTATTCTGGGGTCTATGTTCGGGTCCCCTTTACTGTTTACACATACATATCTATGGTGGTTTTGGGTGTAGTGTTTAGGGTTATTTCTCCAGCAATGGAGAACTCAATGCGAAAGCCCGAATGATCTGGTATGGGGGTGCATGGTGGGTTGGGGGGAGGCAACATGAAGCTTGTCTGATGGGGGTTTAGGGTTTACGGTTTAGGGCTTAGGGGCCTTTCTCATTCAGCTTTTTTCTGCTGTCACTTGCTGTCGCACGCTACCACTTCGACATGCAAACCCAGAACTGCATGATCTGATCAAAAGAAGCCGATGCTCGCCACAGGAACTCGACAGGGGCCGCTGGTTTGGGTTTAGCGTACGCCCAGAACTAGTGGTGCTGTAAGAGAGTATAAGAAACGCAGTAGAATTAACTTAGCTAACCACTAGTACAAATCAGGCAGCGTCTCCATTATGGGGCACAGTATCGGGAACTACCCTGAACCCTAAAAACTTATCCCTGAACCCTAAACCCTGTAAATCCTATCCCTAAAACCCAAAACCCCCAACTCTATAAACACTATCAACACTTTAAACCCTATACACCCTATAAACCCTAGAGCCAGAGGCTCCCCCCTGCCTTTTGGACACCGAGAGAGTCCAGTCAAGAAGGCACTTCGCCGCGCAGGAGGCCGCGTTGCATCTTGATGTTTCGCTGTCCTTTTAAGGGGGTAACGGGTTTACGTGTTCACCAAGGGAATCTTAAGGTTGGACGTAGGGGCCCCTCTTGTAGGTTAGTCCTGAATGAATTCCCGAATAAGGTATGCATGTGCATTGATTACAGTATGTGGGGGCAATATTGAATGCAGCTCATACGTAGGTGATATAGGGTTCAGGTTATGACGGGGTAATGCCAAGGGGTAATGTGAAAGAAAGTGGAAGCTACACATAATCCCTAAGGGTCCAAGTACCTAATAATCATATACTTACCCCAAACCTGTACTACAATTACTATTACCCAAACCCCAAGTACCCAAATATTGGGTACATGGACCCTTAGGGAATGTTCAGGGTTCAGGGTCTAGGCTTCCTGGTAAACTACGGTTCCAGGATATGGGCATAGAGCGAATCCGTGAAGTTTCCTGATGATGGTAGATTAATGTTGTTTCTAAACAGAAAATCAGGATAGTCTCCGGGTGATCATGCGCGGCGCAAGATCCTTGCGAATCCCTGCGAGTGCTGGAGATTTTCCCTAAACGCTAGGGAATGGAAAATGGAAACTACTGTAGTGTTTGGGGCAATATAAGGGCGACTATAGGGGTCCATTCCCCACCAACCACTAGAATCAATGTTAGCATTAGGTTCATGATGATGGGTGGTAGAAGAAGAAGTAGTAGTAGTGGTTGTTGTTGTAGTCGTACTACTACTACTACTACTATTACTACTACTACTACTACTACTACTACTCCTACTCCTCTTCCTCTCGTGAGGCTACAAAGGGTGGCACCGCGGACTGCTTAGAGATCTCTTCCAAGAAGCTGGGACCTCAGGCGTAGGGTGTAGGGTTCGGTGTGAAGGTTGTAGAGCTTAGGGCTTATCGTTTAAGGTTTAGGGTTCGGGGTTTAAGTTTAAGTTCCTAGGGTGTGCTCAGCTGCAGATGTTTTTCTAAAAGCCTGTTTAAGGAAGGGACCGCTTGGAAAAATGTTCCGGTAAGAGGAGGCCAAGGCCAAAAAGGGAACCTGCCTTATGCTATTTCGGGGACAGGGATTCAACAACCACCAGGTGGTAGTGTAGCGCTTGCGTGTCTGTAAGACAACTAATACGAATATTTATACTACTAATTGTAATAATAGTAAGAATAATAAGAATTGCAAAAATAGTAGTAATAGTAGTAATAACAGTAAGAACAATAGTAACAATAATAACCGTGACAGTAGTATTAGTTAATAGTGGGACACTTTCTCAGAGGTTAGCGATCCGCGCCTCTCTCTTTGAGAGCTTTGTCTGAAACAACAGGGTTCTGTTGCTTATCCGCCCTAAACCCGAAACCCTAAATCCTTTAGGGTGTAGGGTTTAGGGTATACGGTGTAGGGTGTAGGGCCTAAACCCCAAACCCTGAGCCCT
>CAJNIZ010006478.1:0-17665 GCA_905231905.1 Symbiodinium pilosum
CGACCCAACCTATCAATCTTTTTTGGTTTCGGTTTCCGGTTTTTTGAGCCTCCTGACCCAACCTGGACCTCTTTGCGTCTGGGCTCCTGGGGCCTTTTCTAGGCTTGTGGGCTTCTTCCCAGTTTTCTGGGCCTCGGGCCCCTTCTGCGCCTTTTCTAGGGTCTCGGGCCTCTTTTGTGGGCTTTCTGGGTTTTTTCTTAGGCTTCTGGACCTCTTCTGGGCCTGGGACCTCTTTTGGCCTTTTCTAAAGCCTCGGGCCTCTTCTGGGGCCTCTTCTGGGCCTCAAGCCTCTTCTGGGCTTTTTGTGGGCTTCTGCACCTTTTCTGGGCCTCTTCCCAGCCTTTTCTGGGTCTCGGGGCCTGGCTTTTTCCAGGTTTGCTGGACCTGACCTCTTCCCAGCCTTTTCTGGGCCTCAGCGCGCCTTTCAGGGCCTCGGGGCCTGTTCTGGGCCTTTTCTAGGGTCTCGGGCCTCTTCTGGGCCTTTTTCTAGGGGCTGGGTTTCGGGTCCTTTTTTGGGCTTTTTCTAGGCTTCTGGACCTTCTGGGCTTCGGGCTTTTCTGTGCCTTTTCTAAGTCCTGGGGCCTCTTCTGGGCCTCGGGGCCTCCTCTGCCTTTTCTAGGCTCGGGCCTGTTCTGGACCTTTTGTGGGCCTCTTCTAGGCTTCTGGAACCTCTTCTGGGCCTTTTCTCGGGCCTCTTCTGGGTTTTTTGTGGGCCTCTGGGCTTCTTGCCTCTTCTGGGCCTTTTCTAGCCTCGGGCCTCTTCTGGGCCTTTTAATGTCAATTTACTTAAACCTCTTTGTGGCCTTTTTGGTTGATTCTCCTTATCAAATCTGCCAAGCTGCTGTGAAATTAATTATCTTATATCCTTGCTGCGCTGGCGCACTTGGGAGCTTGCTCCCCTAAAATTTAGGGTTTAGAGTCTAGGGTTCAGGGTTTAGAGTTTACCCTAAGGGTCCAAGGACCCAAATAACAAGGTTTTAGGGCCCATTTACTACATTACGAATGGTATTTGGGACCTAAAACCCTATTATTTGGGTCCTTGGACCCTAAACCCTAAACCCTATATACCCCTATAAACCCCTTTAAAGGGATCCTATTATTTGGGTCCTTGGGACCCTTAGGGTCAGGGTTCCAGCAGGCACCCGGCAAGCCAGGCCTGCTCACCGGCTTCGTAGGGCAAGCCCCGCAGTCGAACCTTTAGGGTTTAGGGTTTTAGGGTTTAGGGTCTAGGATTTAGGGTCTAAGATTTACGTTTTAGTCTTTAGGGTTTAGGTTAGTTTGTCTTTGTTTGCGCTGTAAGTCTTGGGGCGTAGGGTTTCGGGGCTATTTGTTTTAGGAACTCTCTGACCCTCGAGTCCGCCCCCCCTGTAACCTTCTGCGCGGAACGTCCATGTAATCAAAACCAGTCACTCCGTCAGACCTTGGGGGGTTCGGGGGCTAGTCGAGGTTATAGGGAATTGAATGGAAAGTCGAAAGGAAGATGACATGGAAACTACTATTTAGGGTCAGGTTTAGGGGTTCAAAAACCTTATGCTTGGACACCTTTCGTTGTATAGTTCCTCAGCGCACCTCTGATTCGGTCTTGCATCCATTGGAAACTCAACCTGCACCCTCAACGCCGACCCAAAAATTCTAACCGCCATGGTTGGGTGACTTCAGCACAACAAGGCCCAGGCAGCCGCAGGTGCTTCTGAGGCATCCAGTTTAGCCTCAGAAGAAAAACCGTATTAGCTTGGTAAGCTATGGGGCTGAAAGGGTCCGCGGCATAAGATGTTGTTGGCGCTAAGGTTCGGGATTTGGGGTTCAAGACTCAGGGTTTTATGGCTTAGAGTTTTTGATTTATTCAGAATTCATGTTTGTGGGTGGGGGTTTGGCGCACAACAGGCTCAGGGAAGGCTGAGGGCTTGTGCGACGTCGGCATTTGGTTTCAGAGTGCCTAAAGGTTCTCATACAAACTGCCTGAACGGAAGCATAGTCCCCCTTAAGTAGATACAATATTGGGTTATTATATTTGGGACCTTATTATAATATGCCAAAAGCCATATTCTACCTACTTAAGGGCGACCATAGCCTTACAATCCTCTCAGCCGAAAACCTTGACTCTGACCCCTAAACCCTAAACCCTAAACTCTAAATCCTAAATCCTAAACCCTAAACCCTAAACCCTGAATCCTAAGCCCTAGACCCTAAACCCTAAGCCCTTCACCGCAACCCAAAGCCAGAACCCTCTCACCCTGAACCAACTCTCTTAGCCGTTCAAGGCCTGTCAACCGTTCAAGGAGAGGCAGTTGAAGCAATCACTGTATAGTATATACAAACATGAAGCACCCCCCCCCGCCCCTACTATTGATACTACTGTTATTGCTGCTACTATTTTTGTTATTACTAGACTTACTATTGTTACTCTTGCTACTATTATTATTACTGATATTACCAAGTCCTACTGTTTCAACCCTGAATCTTGATCCTGAGTCCTAAAACCCTAAACCCCTAACCCCAAACCCTAAACCCTTGAACTCTGATTGTTTCAAGACAGCTGCAACTGACTGAGCTGCAAACCTCGCCAGTGTGATCTTGATTCGGCATCTGCGCAGCTTACTAGGTTCAACCACCAAAAAAACATTACTCAGTAATATAACCCCAACATAACCCCAATATATATATATATATCCTATTATAATATAGTAGGAGGCACAGGGGACTTTCTGAAGGTCCTGGGACTCCTTTCTGGAGGCTTGACCAGGACTTATTTGAGCCATCGTCTTAACTCCTAGTGTTCCCCTTAAGAACCCTTAAAATATTCCCCTATATAATCCCTTGTAAGGAGTTAAGACTACAGCTCATATGATGGACGTTCTGTGATTGCCGAGGTGGACATAGGGATGCTTGCTGCATGTATAGGGATTATGGTTTAGGGATTAGAGTTCTAAGCTGATGGAATCAAAACAGGTCGTGCCAGTAGTCCGGTCCTTCAAACCACTTGTTTCGGTCCATGGATTGTCTTGTTAAGGTCCTACACAAAAATCTGTAGCGGAACCGCATCTTCAGACACAGCCTATCAAGACGCCCCTCCCCTTGATCCAAACCCACCCATCAATATTGAACATTCCAATGTTGAATGCTATGATTTACTTGGAATATCCGATGTTAGGAGGACGGGGCATCTATTTTGGGGGAGGGGATGACACGTCAACCATCACTGCAGACAAGGTGGTTTAGTGCAACATGCTGCGTGTGCCCTCGTACCCAACCTAAACATTAAGAGCACTGCCCTCAAACCTAACATCCCAACAAATTTCCGGGTTCCTGTCACATTCATGTACACATGTTTCAGCACACCTCCGGTCCCTTGTTAGCCTCCTTGCGTATCCCGGCAGAAGCGAGCCTATACAAGCCTATACTCCGAACACCCAAACTCTGCAACCTCACCCACAAGTGAATCGATACCTCGAGAAGGGTCATGAAAACAAAAACGATGCACAGTCACACGGCCAACTTAACAGCTTTCTTTGTGAAGGTATCTTCCCAAATCTCTATACCCTAAACTCCAAACCCTAAACACGCCCAAAGTTGCCCTTGTCCCTTCTCCCTGCGTGCCGGCATGTCGTGCTCGGACAGCCTCAGACAGGTTCGATCTAGCAGGGAGCTCCGGGCCAATATAATCTAAGGGTCCAAGGACCCAAATAATAGGGTCCCTTTCAAGGGGTTTATAGGGGTATATAGGGTTTAGGGTTTAGGGTCCAAGGACCCAAATAATAGAGTTTTAGGGACAAAATACTACAATATTGATGGTATTTGGGCCTTGAAGCCCAATTTATTAGGTCCTTGGACCCTTAGGGATAGAACAGCCTTCTTCTCTCTCAAATACTGTGATGTATCCTGTTGTCCATGTACTCCCAAATGGGATGAGAGGCCAAAAGTATGGATCTTGGGCTGTTAGACTACAGAATAACAACTTCTTGCGGCAAGGAAGAGTCTCATTCGTTTTTTGGGGTGTTTAGGAAATATCCAAAAAGGTTTCAGTAAAGGATGGCTGGGTCCTTGGGATTTGGGTAATGGTGCGTGCTGCTTTGAGGCTTGGGGAAGCGGGTGAGGAAAAGATCCTTTGACCCTTCTTTGGCCTACAATGGACCCGAGAGGAACAAAGATGTGGGTAGTTCCCAACATTAGGGTCCCCTTTTGGTACCCCTAAATGTTGGGTGCCCTAACATGATATAAACCCAAAAGGGGAATAGAGTTTTGAAAAGAACCCATGTGGTAATTTTTCCATAAATCAGGGTACCCCTGCAAAGACCCCAATATATTATCAACATTCTTGAGACCCCTGAAGAGGTGCCCCTAATTTTGGAAAACTTTGATGACAGAAAGGTGCTTCTACTCCTGCTTACGAGGCGGGATCTGGGTAAGCCTGCATGTGGTTCTGCTTAGATTCTCTTTTACCCTAGGGCGGGATCTGGGTAAGCCTGCATGGGGTTCTGCTTAGATTCTCTTTTACCCTAGGGGCCCAAGGACCCAAATAATAGGGCTGTAGGGCAAATACCATTCATAATATAGTATTTGGGCCCTAAAGCTCTAGTATTTGGGTCCTTGGACCCTTAGGGTTAGGGAGTCAGTATGGAGAACAACAGTTTCCACTCAGCTGGTCACCTGGATGGGAACAAGCCAAGCAATTGGCCAAACATTTGGGTGTTCGGTACCAAAAACCGTTCAGGTTTTAGTACTTATGACCTAAAACCCTGTTGTTTGGGCACTTGGACCCTCAGGAACACTGAGGCCAGTATATATTGCGGTCTAGCACGCTGTCAGCAAGGATGGGCATCACAGGTGGTGAATGGGGATGGTCCCTAAAATTCCTTCATAGAATTTTCTGCTAAAAAAGAAAGCTTCTTGTGGATCTGGAGATCGTGCTTTCTTCATCAATATAGTTGGGCACCGCTGTTCTTCAAGACATGGGAACACACATTAACACTTGCGCTGTTTCTTCTGCGCTCGCCGCGCAGAACTTCACGCATCTCCCCAGCGTGATTTGGTTTAGCCTTCAGTCATCTCCTGAGGATCATGAACAACCAGTCATTGTCATAGCAAACATTTGCTTTGCACGAGGAAGGCAACACCATGGAGCGGCATGAAGGCTCGAATAATCATTGAGCGTGAGTATTTACTTTCAAGGAGTAGACCCTCTTGGACTCAGTCAAGTGAGTAATTATGCAATAACTATGCTAAGAAGCGCCCAACGTCCAGTCTAAGTCTAGCATGTATGTAGCTGCCTACCAAACACGCTTGCGTGGCTGCTGCCACAAGAGCGCGAGTCACCAGGTGAATATAGCACCGATAGGAAAGTGGAGACGCGGCCGCAGCCACTCCACATCTTGATAGTTGGCAAACTCGTCCACTTCTGCCAAGCCACCATTTTCAGCATCCACTTCAAAGCAGACTCTTGGCAGCTGATCAAAGAAGATGGTTGGACCACCAGGGTTGCACCATCCAAAAATAACGTCGTCAATAGTCGAGCCAAGCTTGTCTAGGAGCTGCTGGCATGTGATTCCTGGAGATATGCCTTTGATGTCTGGGCGTTCTGGGATCTCCATGACTGCACACTGCATAGCATGTATGTGACACCCGACGGCTTTCACCGAGGTTCCATCTGTAAAAAGGGTGAGGCATTGTCCGGTGAAGTTAGTATCGTACTCATCTTCCACTATTGGTCCCGGAAAAGCCAAGCACTCATGCGCAATCGGCAGGTCAATAGAAAAGGGGGAGACTCTTTCGAATGGTGGAACTGGTCCTCCTATGAGCTTGAAATCCAAGAAGAAATACCCCTGCCCTGGGCTGAGGTACTCCTCTATGTGGTAGCGGGGTATGACGGTGTTGCAAGGCTTCGTTCGAAGCTTATAGTTTTCAAGTCCGAGGCGGATACCCGCAGCACGTCTCCCCGGAACGATGCGCCATGAGACGAGGAGGAAGTACTCAACTTTCTGCCATCTGCGAACATCAGGCATGTTGGCCACTTCTTGCAAGAAAGTATGGGAACCAAAGCGATCTATGAGGAGAGCTCGCCACGGCCCCGTACCAACTGCATGCCGCAGCCAGAATGGCGAAAGAGCTTCCAACTGACACCAATCTCTAGCATCAAGGAAATTCCTCACAATGACCGACAAACGGCGCCAAACATTCTCAAGGCAACATGGAACTGCTCCTTCGTTTTCAGCACCGTTGGCTGATTGCTTGCCGACCAGCCTCCTCCTCTTCATGGCACGTCACCCCAGCAGCGCAGCCAGGGGGATTATCAAAGGGTTTGGGGTTTAGGGTTATTATAGGGGTTAGTACAGGGATTGTAAGGATAATGGACAAGAAAATGGAAACTACTACAGTATATTAGGGGTCCCTTTACAGGGGCTTTATAAGCCAAAATGGCTACAAAACTGTCATAATGCAAGCTGCTGATGTCTGTAGCCGCATACAGGAAGATGAATGGCACGTCAGGAAAGCACGGATCTACAGTAGGGGCCTCGGTGATTACCAATATCATGTTGAGATCCATTTGGGGGTACCAATCCCATTAGAATTAGTATACAAGAAATATGGAGCCATAACACGAATTATCCCTTTAGACCACACCGTTTCATCTTCCATTTGCTTTTCCATGTGTTTCTCCAGTATTGGAGGGCGAACATGCCCATGAACCTAAAAACCACAACATTAAGCCATGATGTTGGCAATTCGCCCGAAACCCTAGAGCTTAATTCCTAAAGCCCAGGATGCAGACCGAATCTTGGACAAACCCTGGGCCCGCTTTTGTTGTCTCAGTAGTCTCTGCTCCGAGTCACTTACTCACCACATGCAAGGTTTTTAAAAGGATATGTTCCTTTGGGGTCCCTAGTAAAATACAGCCCTAAAATTTGGGGTACCCAATAATTTTGACATCCCCTCATAGGTGACCAATCGGCACACAACCCCTAGCCTGGGACAGAAATCTAGCATTCGGATATAAGTTCTTCGAAATACCTTCCCATGGGCGCTACGTCGCGAACGAGACTTTCTCACGATTTCACGTTGCTCCAGGATGAGGGAATACGCTCTTCCCGCAGAAAAAAAAAAAACAAACCTGACTATCTCCCGGTAGGGCCGCAAGATTTATCAAGTTTTAACCGCCACCCACACCTGATCTTGAATGCTCTGTATCACCACCCCTGTCTTCAGTTTTGATGAAGAAGACACTGTAAATTCCCGAAATAGGCAACCCCGATATAGACCGCACAATATTCTAATCCTCACTAGGGACCCCCAATTTTCGAAATCGGGCAACCCACACATAGCCCTAACAATGCGAACTTCACGCAGGCCGCCTCTTACCTGACACTTTGCCGGGTCAGTATTCAAGGGCTTCCCTCAAAGGGAAGATGTCCAATCCCAGGGGGTCTAAGGACAACCTAAACCCCCAAAGTACGTAAAATAATGGCCCAAAACCCCTAAATATAGTCCAAAAGGCAATTATTCTACATACTTTGGGGGTCCAGGAACTCCTTAGCCCTAAACATCCTCAAGCCCTACATCCTACAGATTGCCGGCCAGCTGCATCACATCCTTCTGCTGCGCGGCCTCTGCCATTTGGGTCTGAGCTTGCCTCATCTGGGTTGCTGTTAAGGAACTTAAATTAAGTTACCATAATGGTTTTATATATAATAAATAATAAGGTTTCCCCAATATAGTAACCTAACTTAAGTTCCTTGAATCCCTATATTCCCCCAGCTTCCATTTCATTTTCCATTTTCTTTTCCATTTGATTCTCCATGATAGGGGGATAATATACCCTAAACCCTAAACCCTAACCCTAAACCCTAAACCCCTTAATTTAAGTTCCTTAACTGCAACCCAGTAATTTGGAGGAATCCAGAGGCTTCAACTTGGAGCTGATAGATTTCTATGGCTTGCGGTTTAGGGTTTATAGGGTTTAAGGTCTAGGGGTTAAGGTTTAGGGTTTAGGGTTTAAGGTTTAGGGTTTAGGCTTTAGGGTTTAAAGGTTTAAGGTTTAGGTTTTAGGCTTGGTTTTTGCAGGGTTTTAGGGTTGAATGCGCCGCGCTTGAGTTCAAGCCGCGGCTTTCTTAATCGAAACTTAATCTCCTAGGTTTGGGGAGGCAGAATTATCCCCTTGCTATCTGGGCTTGAGGGCGGGGGCTCCACATGCCCGCTTAAGTTTGGGGCCCGCAGTTCACTCAAAGGTTTTGGGTCAAGGTTTGGGTTGAAGGCCTACCTGCAACCCCTATTACCTACAGATTAGTAGTAATTACTCCTTACTTAACTAGTGCGTATAACCCATAAAACTGTAGGTAATTGAGGTTTCAGGTAGTCCTAGGCCCAAGGCTTTGCGGTTTCAGGTTTACATCGTCCAGGCTGGGGCTTTGTACAGCCAGGCCGTTTGCGCTTCATCAGAATACAAGCGTTGAGGGCTTAAGTTTGGGGCTAATGTAAACCCATGATTAATAGGCCCCCTCCTTTCAGGGACTGAACTACCAAATATTCTTCAAAGTTTCCATGACTTCAATGAAGCCAGTCCCGTGGGCAATCGAAAAGCTTCATAAGGGCAGCTCAGTTACCTACACCCCAAGAGCGATGACTTTATCATAACCATTTAATAGTTCTAGGGTCCTTCTTTTTTTTTAATTTGGGTTGGGGTCAAAAACTCCCCTCATGAATCAAACAAACCCGAGCTCCCAATCGCAAGCCTGAAGCCTTCCCAAAAATGCAGCTGGGTGTTCTCAGCACAGGGCGCCCCTCCTAAACCCTAAACCACAGAGCTATAAGTTATACGGCGATAAGAATATGATTCCAGGCCCTCCCTACTAACAAGGGTGTAGGGTTCATGGTTTAGGATTTAAGGGCGCTCCCTCAGTCGCCATGCAGGTACCATTTATAGACTTTCGGGCCCAATTGCAGGTAATAGCTGTAGAAATAAAGCCCAGGGATAAGAATCAACAACTTGCCAACAACCTTGCCAACAACCATGTTCAGAAACGGTCACATCCAAAACATCAAGATTCAAGTTGAGGCCTGCGCTGCTTGAAGGATCTGAAACGCGTGAACCTATCTGCAGGTTACCAGGGTTACGAACGGAACAAAACTCCGTGTTCGACGTCACAACCCCCCAGCCGCCTGAACCCAAAAGACTTCATGAAGCCTTCATTCCAAACCTCAAGTCATCAAGCCAAACTATGCAGTTTCAGGTTCCTTGCAACCTTGAACCTCCGGAACAGTGGCTTGCCGAGATGCATGGCTTGCATTTGGCTCATGTCCATCCAGGGTCCCCCCGGCATAGGTCCTTACATGGCCATAAACCCTAAAGGAGGGTTTTAGGGCCCAAGTACTATAATGTTAATGCTAAAGCCCTATAATTTGAGTCCTTGGACCGTTAGGGAAACATGCCAAGTATATGCGGAAAAGAACACCATGGCTCAGAGGCTCCCAACCATTAGGTACTTTGGATTTGGGTAGTTGAGGTTTGGGGTTTAGGGTTTCAGGTTTGGGTAGAAGACTTTGACTCACTTGGGCTCGCAGACTAATTCATCCCATCTGGGGAGGTTCTGCAAGGGCCATAGCGGTCTTCATCTGCTTGGACTTGTGACCTCACCCAAGCCCTAAACCCTCATGCCCTACATCCTCAACCCTCAATCCTCTAAGCTTGCCTCATGAGTTCCCCCCCCATGTTCCACCTTGTTTAAAGTGAAAACTCGGCCCAACTAAGAGTAAGTGAGGGGGAAGCTACAGTGGGTCTCAGTAAAGAGCGGAGGTAGTAGGGGGACCCATGAATTCCAGACCTAGTTGCCAGCCCGCGGGTGATGTTTACTGCTTTTTTAGGGTTTTAGGGTTTAGGGGTTTAGGGTTTAGGGTTTCGGGTGCTTCTCCTGACTTTGTGCAGCTGAAAGAAAGGCTTCTTACGTAGGCTGCGTAGCAGGGCAGAAGCCAAACCCTCAGCCACTTGCAAGAGTGTAGCTTAACATGCGCTTATCCCAAGCAGCAAAGGATCAACAGTTTCGAAAGTTCCGTGGAACATGTACTTCCAAACAAGAAACTCCAACCCCCAAGCCAGAAGACCTTAGAGAAACCCTACTTGGAGGGTCAGGAGGACTTCGTGAGTATACTGATACCCCCGTTGAGGCCAATGAAAAGCATCATGCCTCGTACTAACCTGCTTACCGTAGTTCCCCTCACCCTAAATCCTTGGCGCTCCATATATGGCTGTGAATCAAAACCCCGTCTCGTCGCGGGGTCCCCCCCACCCCCTGTTAGATGCCCCTTTGTCGTGGCCTGTTGTTACATACCTTGGTCGCGAATGCTTGGCGCTGGTATACCCTACAAAAGAACCTTGTCGCAAAGGTGCATGCTTGTCGCAAGCCAGGAAGTTACAAACCCAGTGTTTTTTTAATCACAGCCGTATTGGGAAACTTCCACTTCCTACTGCTTACCACGCCCTGCTGACCACAAAGCTACGCTGAACCCTAACCCCATACCCCAACCCCGCAACTCTAAACTCCAACCCCTAAACCCCAAACTCTAAACTCTAAGCCCTAAACCCCAAACTCTACACTCTAAACCCTAAACTCTAAACCATAAACCCTCAACCCTAAACTCTAAACCCTAAACCCCCATATCAACCTCGAAGAGGCCTCCGGCAGTGCCCATGGCGAGGTAGTTCAGGATGGTCTGGATCCCTCCGAATAGGTTTAGGCTCTAGTATGCAGGGTTCAGGGTTTAGGGTATAGGGGTGTAGGGTTTAGGGCTTAGGGGTTTGGGGGTTTAAGTTTGGGGACTGTAGGGTTTGGGGGTTGAAGTTTTTCGGTTTAGTTGGGGCTTTGGGGTCGGGGTTGACGGCGAACATGAACAGAATATTGGAAGAATATATTCAAGCATGGCTAATGTCATGAGCTATAGTCTGCGTCCTAGTCTTTTCATTCATAGCCTCTATGATAATACTCCCCTGTATAACCCCCTATGTAACCCTCTTTAAGGACTTTAGGAGTTTAGACGATAGCTCACATGGAAGTTACCATGATATAGTGATCTTTCTTGGCTCGCGACTCCTAAATTGAGCCAATAACAATTTAAATTAGAATAATTACAGTTCCCAAGTTAAAGCTATTTTTGTACTATTCAATTCCCAATTTAAGGCTATTCTGGTACTATTCAACACTTCCCAATCTAAGGCTATTTTGGCACTATTGAATTCGCAATTTAAAGCGATTTTAGTACTATTCCCTATATAAACCACCATTTAGGGTGAGGTCGGGTGAGGTCACTTTAAATTGGCCAGCAATAAGGGATTTTTGGGTTCTACAGCCCCTCAAATGGAAGCCCTTCAAATAACGACCCCACGGACTATGATTCTTATAGGATCCTTACGAGTATAGAGGTGGGGCTGACAATAATCCTGTTAGGTTTAGGGTTTAGGATCCAAACCGACAAGTCCCAACCCAATTACACACACGAGCGCCGACATCGAAAGTACTTCAATGTTTTGGCACTTGGACCCTCTGTGAGTATGTTGCTGTAGGGGCACCAAACCCTAAACCCTAAACCCTAAACCCCTAAACCTTGTTGTAGGGGCAAGAAGGGTCTTTGGAAACCTTCGGAGGTCGGATGTGGAAAACGGTGGGCTCTGTTGCTTCCAAGTGTGCCCTTGACCCCCAAAACCTCAACCTGACAGACCCTACAAACCCTAGACGGTAGTTTCCATAAATGAGGGGACCCCAATATGGACCTCAAAATGCAATATGCAATAATCCTTTGTACTGGAACAACCAAAATTGAAGGGTACACAAAAAACTCATCCCTGTCAACATATACACGCGATTCTATGGCATTTTCCATTTTCTTTTCAATTGAGTTATCGTTTATGGTGCCCTATATTGACTTGAATATTCCTATAAAACACAAAAATCCTAAACCCTAAACCTTGAACTCTAAACCCTAAACTCCCCATATAAGCCCTAATACAACCCCTATATATTGTATAACTTGAAATGAATTGCGTCGAGGCTTTGCGAAATCTGAGGCCGCAACCCACACTTGGATCCGCTGGGCCTGGTCCACCTGGCAAATCCCAGAAGGTCTACATGCCAATTGGATTTAGGGTTTTGGGCTGAGGGTTTTAAGGGTTTAGGGCTTAGGGCTGAGGGTTTTAAGGGTTTAGGGCTTAGGGCTGCGGGTTTTAGGGGTTTCGGGTTCAGGGTTTAGGGCTCAGGGTTTTAGGGTTTGGGGGTTCTAGGGTGTCTAAGGCTTTTAGGCTTGCGTATGCTATGGGAGTTCCATGGCTATATGGTAGTTTTCCAAAATAGCGGGCGGGGGATAGACCCCCAATTTACTACAATCCTCATTGGGGCCCCTTAAAAAGGCACCCCCAATTCTAGGAAACCCCGCACACAACCCTAAGAATGAGAACTGTCCACTGTTAAGGGTTCTCACACTAACGCTAATACTGTGACACGTGAAGGGGTGTAGGGGAGGGAGGGTTAACAGCCTGGATGTTGGCAATTTGAGGTCTAAGTGGCTACCCAATGGCTCGAGACCCAAGAAGGCAGTTTGCGGCTTAGGGTTTAGGATTGAGGGTCTGAGGCATTCAGGGGATAATGTAGACCCCTGATTAATAAACCCCCTCCCGTTAATAAGGAATATAATAGGGATCCTAATATTACGGCCCCTTAAGAGGAGGGGCTTCATTAATCATGGCTTTACATTACCCTTCTACTGTCCACTACTTCAAAGAAGCTCAGGAGTCACCTGCACAGCCATTCCCTGTAGCTATATCAACGAATATCATGGACCAAAACAGCCTCATCACATATTCCCAGTGCAATGCAAGAAAGTCCCCTCTACCAGCGTCTATACTCTACAGAATCCCGAATGTATGGAAGACCACGACGAACCACAGCTTTGACATCAACCCTTTTGTCAGTCCAATGTAACCTGGGCTTCAAATACTTCCCAATAGGGCTTTAGGGCCCAAATACCATTACTGTTATAGTATAATTTTGGCCCTAAAACCCTGTTATTTGGGTCCTTGGACCCTTAGGGTTCTGTCGGATCTTGTGAGATTCCCCCTGCAACGCCCCAGGTTCCGCTTTGTGCCTCTGTCAACTTGTGAACTGAGCATGGTTGCACGTCAGACCGCCCCGTTCATCCCAACAGCGCACAGAATATAGTCCCCCTTAAGTAGATAGAATATTACTTTGGGCATAGTATAATAAGATCCTTATATACCCCATATTCTATCTACTTAAGGGGGACTATACACCTAATCTTATACACCTAATCTCAAAAGACTGATGTACAACACAGCACTGTCGTACGGAGAAATACAGAGAAATGATCTGTCTCCATTGCTATGGAAGGTGATCGAAACAAACAGGTCCCCTTACGGTACCCTAGATACCAGGGGGTCCTTTTCAATAGGTAGCTGCCAGGTAATTTTAATACGGGTTAACACATATTGGCGTTGACTTTGGGCCCACTTTTTGTTGGGGGGGAATTCCTTTTTCTTCATGTGCTCCTGTCCTCAGACAAGAGATCTTAGTGGCTCGTTAGATATGGCCTATGTTTTTATTCAAGGGCTCCCCAATTCAACCAGACACCCAACAAATACACTCCACAAACATACCTAAGGAGCCTTACATACACTCGCCAAAAACAATTGCAAAAACCAATGAGAAAACCATACCTCACATAACCTTCATTAAGGGATATCGCGGCCTCTGGATATTCATTTCAGTTTATGCGTTGTCTCACCTCCTTCAATCCCTCGTTGTTCCTAGGGTCTCCTTGGACTCGCTTCCCGCGGCAACTTTTGGCTGCTGGATTATTCTTGTCATAGGAACCGTCAGGACGTTGCATACACAAGGCATGAAGTGCCAAGTTGTAAGGTTGTTCGTCTGAAGACTACCCCTTAGCATGCTTCTGCTCGCGAGGTACTGGGTGCCCATGCGAAACTTTGGGCGTCCGCTCTCCCTAATAATAACTCCACAACCAACCTGATAATAAACGTTCCGCCGAATATGTACTGGTACATTCTTGCGGGGTATTATTAAGGAAGGAAGTTAATCATCAAATTGCCACACAAGTGAGCGTGCGCAACTGAGCTTATAAGTCGCAACAACGACCATAAGTAGGGTATGAAAGTGCAATATCAGACACGCGCCCAAGCTCGAACCGAACGTATAACCAGTTCTTGAGTACCCTGGACCCGCACGCCTTAGTAACCCCTAGAACCCCACACACTTGAAGCAGACCTTGCACCAAACCTCTGAAATGTTCAGCCCTTACGCCGCAGACGCCTCTGGAAACCAAAGCCCCGCCAGACCCCAAAGGACAGACCTCCACCCATCTGGAGAAGGTTCTGCACCGCCTCCTCATCAAGACCCCAAACCCTAAACCCTAAACCCCCAAGGGCCGAATATCCAAAGACAAACTATTTCAGGCATCTCTGGGGATCGGGGTTATATTGGGGTTAGATTAGGGTTGTATTGGGGTTCTATTGGGATAATGGAAAAGAAAATGGAAACTACAATTTAGGGTTTAGGGTTTAGGGGTTATAATATTGGGGATATTGGGGTAGTGGAAAAGAAAAAGGAAACTACTATTAGTATTGGTAACCCCAACTACAATTAGGGGGTAATCTTAAACTGTAGGTCTATGAATAATGCCTACGTTGTGCCGTAGTGCCTGCCTTCTGTTCAAAGCCCGGGTGGAATAAGGAGTTCACGCATTCTGGAGAGGTTGGGTTCGCAGTTTACGGATATAGGAGGTTTGAGGTTTTGATGCTGTTCATGGGGTTTCACTGGTTTGCTGTTAAGTAACATAAGTAAAGTTATCATAATAGTGAATAATTGGGCTTCCTCATTATAGTAACTTGATGTACAGCCTGTTAACAGCAACACAGTCATAGGGTTTTAGCGTTTTGTGGCTTAGGATTCCTCAGGAGTGCATGGTAGGCTTGCCGAGAATGTTCGGGCTGGGTGGCGGGTGTCCCAAAGCAACTGCAACTCCGAATGTCGAAGATAGACAAAGTGCAGGCATGCCTCCATATGCCTATTTTCCCAAGCTGGGACTACCCCGTCTGCCAGGGACGCTACGTCCGACCAGTCAATCCAATCTGCCCTACCTCCATCCTCAGATTGAGGAAAACTTTCAAGCCAGAAGATGTTGCCAGGTGCCTCGTAGATATTTCGCGATCTGAGACAAGCGATGCACTTGTTAGCTTGCCAGCAACCATCTTTGTAGGAGGCAGCTTTCTCATCTTCCTTGCTCGTGGCAACTGTCAGGGGAACCAAGGAGACCAAGTCTACTTTCTTGCCATACGCGGGATCTTTCTCATGAAGCTTCAGGAGCTTCTCAGGAACTTTGGTGAAGTAAGGAGGGGACCCTAAACCCTAAACCCTAACCCTGAACCCTAAATGAGGTATCTGACATGTTCAAGCGCGTCCAGCTGAACCTGAGATTTGCCATTCATCTCCCGCTCTGTTTGTTCTAACTGTTGGTCACTACCATATAGACCCAAGAGCCCTAAACCCTAAACCAATCCCTAAGGGTCCAAGGACCCCAATAATAGGGGCCCAAATACTGGTAATATTATAGTATTTGGGCCCTAAAACCCTATTATTTGGGTCCTCGGACCCTCAGAGGAATTTAATCCCTACATAATCCCTGTATGATTTGTCCCCTTATTCCCTACCAAGAACCAGGAAGTTAACTGCAGCATCAAAAATCTCGCTGCATAGACTTGTGCAAAATTGATCAGCTGTCCTGTTGAAGCCCGCCTTGCACAAGACGTTGTCTGCGGGAGTTCTCAACTTGGTGGGGTCCTTGGGGCCTAGGCATATATATCGGAGAAACAAACCAAGGTTATGGGCATCCCCTTGGCACCTGCATGCGGTTGAGGCCCTAATCCGTGAACCCTAGACCCGAAACCCTCAACCCTAAACCCTTGTGCCCCTCCCTTTCCATCTGCGGGTCTCTGCGCTTGCGGGAGCAAAGGGGCCTAGAGAAGGACCCTCAAATGACCTGTTGCGGCAACTACCTACAAATAGACTAATAAAACTGGTTCTGAGTTTTTAAGCGTCAGTCATGCAAAAATCTGTATCGCAAGCGGTAAAGTACGAATGGAGATACCCGCCAAAGACAAGGGACCCCTGGCAGTAACCCTGAAACACTTAACCCAAAGCTGAAAAACCCTCGGGCAGTCGATTAGTTTCGAAGCTCTGGTGAAATCTAGAATAAAAACCAAAAACTATGAAATAGTACCTTGTTATAACTTGGGCTTTCCCTACCTACCTAAACCCCAGAAGCAGGTAAATAATAGCTCGACATCCCTTAAAACAGCCAAAGGGGCCATTGTTCTACGTATTTTTGGGGTCCAGGTAGAAGCCTTAATACCAGGCAAAAGCCCAATGAAAGAGCGGATGGAACCAGCCTGGGATGCGTCAGGACCCTGAAACCTGAGAAGGACTCCAGGATTTAGGATTCAGGTCTTGAGGTTATAGGGTTTAGGATTTAGGGTTTAGGTTCAGGGTTTAGGGTTCAGGCTTTAGGGTTCAGGCTTTAGGGTTTAGGGTTTACGATTTAGGGTTTAGGGCTTAGGGTTTAGGATTCAGGGTTTCTGGGGTCCTAAGAACAAGGATCCTTCTGCGGAGGTTAATGCAAAAGCCCTATTCCGAGAAAGATCCTGCTTCACTGCGGTGCTTTAGAAGCCCCTTGAAATGTTACACAATGCAGAATACATGGGAGATTTCAGGATCTGCAAGCAGCGGTGTACGGTGCTTCTGAAAATCTAATGCCTCGCTCCTGTGAAAATTGTAAAACATGGACCAACTCCGAAGAACTTGCTAAAGATTAATCCCCTCCCCCTAACATGAAACCCCCCGCCCCCCCTAATTTTATTACTCCCAATATACTATAATATATCACAATGGGGAGTATTTCATACGTTAGGGGAGGGGATCAGGCGCCCTACACCGTGGATTAGGCTACTTGAGTCGGGTTTCGCTGGGCTTTCCAACTAAGTACATCCCCAGAGGAAAAGAGCCACCAGAAACCTTGCAAACAACACTCTACGTCGCAGTGTCCAAGGACCCAAGGACCTGGGGATATTCTGAGAATGCTTTTGTTAAGTATCTTGCCATCCAACTATAGAACTTCGCGGATACTGCATATTGAGTAATTCGAAATAAGGAAGAAACCATCCAGAGAGAGAGAGAGAGAGAGGGGGAAGGAGGGAGGGAGAGAGACGGAGAGAGATAGAGAGAGAGAGAGAGAGAAAGAGAGCAAACGATCAGATAGCTAGTTGGCGTGCGAGATCCCTCTTCAGGCTTGCAAATGCTCTCCTAATTAGGACATGCAAGCATTACTCCCTAAACCTTCCACCTTCCGGCTTTCTGTACACACACCGGGAAGACGCGCAGTAGAAAACTGACTAAGGGGCTATTCATAGCTTTCCTTGCGCTGCTCCCAACATTCACACCCCCAATGCCCATGTCATCTCAATGTTCTCAGGTGTTAGACCTTCAACTACATGCAGTTTGCGACCATCATGTGAAAGGGTTGCTCGCCTCATGCAATCAATGTTCCCGATAGATCAAGGCAAGATATACACCGGAATAACTTACTGGTTGTCAGTAGGGCA
>CAJNIZ010006479.1:0-11784 GCA_905231905.1 Symbiodinium pilosum
CCGAAACCCTAAAGCCCTAAACCCCCCCATTTTTGGCCCTGCCAGGAGCTACCGCGGATCGCCTAGGACGAACAAAGCAGCTCTCGCCCAGGCAGTGGGTTTAGGGGTTTCGGGTTTAGGGTTTAGGGTTTAAGGGTTTAGGGTTTAGGGTTTAGGATTTAGGGTTTAGGGTTTAGGGTTCCCCAAAATTAGGGGGTACCATTTTGGGGGCACCTTATAGCAAGGACCATAGCATTTTGGGGGTCTATATTGGGGTCCTCCTATTCTGGGAAACTACCATTTTATGAGCTATAACTAGGTTATGTAGAGAATTATATGGGGTTTAGGGCAGTTTAGGGTTTAGGGTTTAGGGTCCAAACTCCTCAAAGGGGTTCTATGGGCGACTATATATATAGGGGTTCTCAAGCAGATGCTAGGAGTTTAGACTGTAGTTTGGGGGTCTCTTTTGGGGGAGCCATCATGAGGATTATAGTCCGTGGGTTCTTTTTCCCACATTTTTTGGAAACCTCCATATGGCATGTGTAGGTTGCCATGGGCGGGGGCCCTGTTACTGTTTGAACCCTGAATCCTGAACCGGCTGTTTTACGGGGATACCAACACAGGAACCATTCCTTAAACACTTCCAGACAGCAGACCTTGGAGAAGGCACCCACCTTATAGAAGTCTTCTGACACTCCAAATAACCTGAACCCTAATCCCCAAGCCCAACAGCCCCAAACCCTAAAGAGGAAGTGAAACCTTAGACTAAACCCTAAACCCTTAACTGAGCCCTGAGACCTAACCCTAAACACTAAACCCTAACAACCCTAAGCAGCCCTGGGAATAGGAGACCCACCCCGATTTCTGCATGATCAGCCCACGGCGTGTCGGGGCCCTTGCTATTCCGTGCGGTACAGGGGGTTTAGGGTTTAGGGTTAAGGGCTAAGGGTTTAGGGTTTAGGATTTAGGGTTTAGGGTTTAGGGGGCTTCTTGGGTTTAGGTTTTAGGGTTTAGGGGGGTTCTTAGAGGTTTTAGGTGTAGGGGTCTATGGGTTTAGGGTTGAAATGGCTGAGACGTAAGATTTTAAGAGTTCCACACAAAAAGATGATCCCTCAGTGACCCCAGGGATATCTGGGGATGATTGGGGCCCTAGTTTCTTTTTACATGCGAATCATTTTAAAAAATCCTCCACCTAAACCCTGAACCCTGGTCGGTATGTTTTTGTTTGCGCGGTTTAGGGTTTGTTGGGTGTAGCGTGTTTAGGGTAGTTCCGTGCGAACTGATGAGACGTCACAAGTGAGTTACGGGTTTGGGGTTCAGGGTTCAGGGTTCAGGGTTTTGGGTTTTGGGGTTTAGGGTTTAGGGGTTTAGGGTTTAAGGTTCAGGAGTTTAGGGTTTAGGTACCTTATACCTTGGGAAGCATGATATTTCGCATGGTGCGAGGGTGTCCTAGTATGATCAGAATCATCTGGATACCTACAGTTACAGCCCCACTCAGAACCACCCTAAGCCCTAAACCTACACATCGGTCCCAGGGCCTGCAAGCTTTAGCTCGCCAACGCATTGCAACTTAGGAGAGGGGGAAGGTGCGTTAATGTCATGGGATTCCCTCATGTGCCCTAAGTAACCTTACTTATCATTAAGGGCTCAGCATAAAGGGTGTGTAGTATAGCTCTGAACCCAAAACCTTGGCTGGCGTACTGGGAAACTCAGGAGTTTCAAGGTAGGGACTCGAGTATAGTCTGAGTTTAGGGTTTAGGGGTTTCAGGGTTTAGGGTGAGCATTGTGTTGCAAGATCATAGTTTAGATTCGATATGAAGAGGCTATGTGGACCCCTCACCCTGTAATAGTGGTAATAGAAGAGGATGCGAAGATGATTACCATGATCCCTGAATTATAGTCACTGTTACTTGGTAGGGTGTCCACCTTAAGGATGGGCCTGTATGATTTCTTCAGGTGCTCACGAGGTTGGGCAGGAGGTTGGATTATCGTTTAAGGTTTAGGGTATGGCTTGGGTACTGCCCCCCTCACTAACAGTTGGATAATACTTGTAGTATGGGTATATATAGCCCTTAATAGGACCCCTAATATAGACTGTTACTGGGAGGGGGCAGTACCCAAGGTATGGCGTTCATCACAGTGCAGAGCACCTCACGCTCAAGACCTCATAGCCACCAAACATTTGTAGCTCCCACACGGTTGCTGTTGTGATGCTTGCTCCATGCACATGTCCAGACGTCTGAGAATTTTCAAGTTTTCTTTGCAAACCCCAAGCCCTAAAGCCCCTAGACCCCTGAACCCTAAGCCCTACAAAAACTATGCCTTGGTACGATTTCTGAGCTGGGCTGACGGGTCTAGTCCCCATTAAGTGGATAGAGTATGGCTTTGGGTATATTTTAAGATCCCCATAGACCCCGTATTCTATCTACTTAAGGGGGACTATACCCTAAACCCTAAACCCTGAACCCTAAACCCTAAACCCTAAACCCTAAACGCTTATGTTGGGAGCGTAGGCTACGTCTAGGGGCCCGATGCCAATATCAAGCACTCCAAGCAGGTTCCTGGTTCCCTTGTCCAAAATGGAACCTGCAGGGTCCAAATAATTTGAACGAGTTAAGGGTTCCAAGGGGATAGTGGTCGTAAGCCTTCAGCATGCAAACACACACCATTTAACCCCCACCTGCCCCGGTGTATAGAATTCTCATATGCCAGAAGCCGCCCTACACGCTAGGCAGTCCACCGGCCCTAAACCCTCAACGCCTGAACCCTCAAACCCCAAGGCTTCCACCCCCCAAATCCGCGAAACCCCTTAAGTCTAAACCTTTCACACCCTAAACCCTATAGATAATCCCTAGCTAACCCTATATATTCCCCTATAAAACCCCCTATATAATTCCTATATAACCTTAAGAATTATAATCCTCTTTACAACCCCTTATAGAATCCCCTATAGAATCCTCCTTTACCGCCCAGTTTCCCTGGTCGGACACCCCTCGTCGGACGGCTCGGAGTTTGGCGGCTACAGCCATAACTCCGGCGAGTCGATTGCAGAAGAAGGAGGCGAGGAGGGCTCAGGCTTAGGGCATACATAGGGTTTAGGGTTTAGGAGTTTAGTCCAGGGTTTAGGGATTAGGGTTTTTTAGGGTTTTAGGGGTTTAGGGTTTTAGGGTTAGGGTTTGGGATTATATGAACCATAGTCTAAACTCCTTGAAGGGGTTGTATATAGGGGACTCTATAGGGGACTACCATAGGGGCTATTAAGGGGGATACTAGGACTGTAGACTACGGCTCATATAGGGTTTAGGGTTTTAAGGCAAGGAGAGCGTAGGGGTCATTCCTAAACTCAACGTATGGGTATATAGGGATATATTGGGATAATGGGAAGAAACTGGAAACGACTATTTAGGGTCTAGGGGCTTAGAATTGAGGGGTTTAAGTTTCAAATGTTCATGCGTGTAAGGCTTCAGAGTTTAGGGTTTAGGGCTTGGGCAAGGGGTTTGGTTTTGGGGTTCAAGGCTTGGGGGCAGACTGGGGTTTGCTGTGATATGGCGCTGAAGCAGAGATTGTCATGCCACACAGTCACCTCAAGTGCATCATGCTGTGCGACATGCTTCAATGGCCTGACAGTGGCTAGCCATCTGCCAGCAGCCTGCGAGTGGCCCCACAGACCGTGACAGACCCCTTGCTTGTGTTCAATGCGCAAGCTGCCTCCATTTGTTTTGATCTTGCTATCGCAATGCCCAAAGCTGGTTGTCCAGAGTGAGGCCATCCTCTTCTTGAATGCAGGAGTGGTCGCCACTCGCACTGGTGGCCACGCTTGCCACTTCTAGAGATGCGGAATGGCTTGAAGCATTATGTTGCATCAGCAACTAGACGCTGGAAGTTGATTATTGTCAAATATTTGTTAATAACACGGTAGATCCCAAATGGAACCTGTCGGAAGTGTTACCCATTGCATCAGCTTTGGAGCAAGAAGTTTCGGGAATGGCGCTCAACGGGGAAGGATAGTCAGGAATTCGGAAGCTTGCATCAGCTTCATATTGCTCAAGTTTGGAGGGGTTTGGATCACAAGATGGGACTAGGAGTGCTAGGAGCGCGGTCTGCAAAGGCATGGAGTGGGTCCGATGACTCGTGGCTACGGCCAGGGAGTGACACAACAGCTCTGCTGCCTGCTTCGGCCCTGCAAGCAATGCAAATGAGGCCTTGCAAGTTCTGCTGGGATGCCCTGGAAGGAGGGGGGTGTAAGGCGCCCCGGGAGGCGCGCCTGCGGTGGGCCACAAAAAGCCACGGTGCCCCCCTGTGGGGTTTCTATATACAATTGCACCATGGAGGTCTGGTATGGCCGGCCCTCAATGAAGTTTCCCGGAGCCGCAGGGGTGAGCAAGGCTTGTGAGTTGGCCTGCGCGGGTCAAGGAGGTGCGGCGCTACCCTCTTCTCCGCGAGACGCTCTTTCTGCCATGTGCTCAGGTTGGGAGCCCTCGTCACTTAGCTTCGGGTTTAGGGCTTTGAGCCTGAGGGCTCAGGGGTTTGGAGGATTTAGGGTCGATACGAATTGTAATTACAGGGTTCCGGTCCATAGTTTTTGTGCAAGAATCCAAAGTTTGCGTTGTGCGGTTTGTGTTTATCTGGCTTGGTGGTTTTAGGGCTGCGCGTTTAAGGATGCAGAGATTTCGGGGCGTAGGGGATACACACGTGATTGGGTTTGTATTGGAAGCAACTTAAGAGTTGCCTCCTACCCAATCGAACGAAGTTCCGAACCACGTACTTAAAATCAACGTCAATAGCTCGGCTCAGAGACCTTACCTGAAAGTTCTCGGCCTGCCTGTAAAACATGGAAACTACCCTAATGGTAACCATAATCCCTATACACCCTGACGGAATGCCGGGACTTACAGAAAAAAACTTTAAACTCGATATAACTACCCAAACAACTCTTCAACTGCATTCTGCAGGCTGGAGTGGCTACACGTGCGCAAGAAGAGCCCAGCGAGAGCTTTGGCTGCACAAGTCCCACTTGGTCCCCAAAAGTGGGCAAGATAGTACCTTTATAGAATTTAGCAAAACGGTGATAATTTTACATACTTCGGGGCTCCAGGTATACATACATGGGGTCTCTGCCTCCAAACCTTGGATTGTTTGAGTTGTCGGGGTGTAGTGTTTTAGAGTTAGAGCTTCGTTTGTAGGGCCATGGGGCAGGCTTGCTTCAGCACGGCAAGCGCATTTCCAGCATGTCTCACCCTAAACCCTAACCCCGTTTTGTTGCGAGCTCAGCTTGACGTCCGAGGACGCACCACCTTGGAGGGTCGGCGGGACAAAGTAAGTATACTTCTGACCCTTATGAACCATATTGGGGTTTAGGGTTTCCCAAAATTCGGGTTACCATTTTGGGGGTCACCATGCCAAGGGGTACAGTATTCTGGGATCTATATTGGGGTCCCCTTATTTTGGGAAACTACCATATAGTATCCCCAGTTGTCCCCATTATTTACATACTACTTATGAAGGCCTTCTGACCCTCCAAGTATTGTTCATGAGAACGACCTTCGCAAATACTCCCCCCCAAACCCCGACCGAGGGAATACTCGTGAGAAGGGCATCCTTTGAGTTTCCACGTTAGCTTCGGAAGGAGCACCCTGAACCCTAATCGCACCCTCCTGTGTAGCATAACACTCCCAAAAAGGAGCTGCATGGGAGCCTCTGGGTAACTTAGAAGACGGAATGGTATTGCTGTCTCTCATTCGTTGTCTAACATATATACTCTCGGGTGCCTCAAATAATTCTGAAAATGAGTTCAGTAATCATTTAGGCCCGCCCCGAAACTCTAAACCCGAAAACCCCCAAACCCTAAACCCCTAAAAGCCTAACCTATAACCCCTTGTAGATATCCCCAGCCTGCCACATCATAGCCCCCGTTCTCCAAGCAAGCTCAGCCTTGCACCTTCACATTGGGCAAAGTATACTGGGTTGCTGTTAAGAAACTGCTGTAGTCTAAACTCCTTAAAGAAGAGGGGTATATAGGGTTTAGGGATTAGGGTTTTAGGGTTTAGGGCTTTAGGGTTTTAGGGTTTTAGGGTTTTAGGGTCCATGTACCCAATAATTAAATACTTGGGATTTGGGTAATAGTAATTATAGTACAGGTTTTGGGCAAATATATGATTATTGGGTACTTGGACCCTTAGGGTTAGTTTTGTAGAAGAAGGTATATGGGGTTCAGGGTTTAGGTGGTTTACCATAATGTGGGTATATGGTGAATAATACGGTTTCCTTATTATCGTAATTTAACTCAAGTTCCGGAACAGCAATCCAGTATGACGACTTCACCCGACCTTACCCAGATGGTGCGTTATGTAGAAAGTAGCACCAGCTTGGCTTAGCTTCAAGCTTTGGAGTGTTATAGAAAAGGCAGTATTCACATTATTGATGGAAGATAGCTGCCCAGATACTGAGAATCGTGGTGGTACTTGGAGGGTCTTCTGGGGGACTTAGTTAATAGGACAATATATTGGGGATAACCGCGGTTATTATATGGTTTGTAGGGTTTATAGGTATTCTTAACAAGACTTCATGACCCTCCTAGTAAAGTATGCTTAGGTGTCAGCCAACAGTATCCTGATTCTGGTCGAACCTGGCGTTGGTGCATAAAACGGTCGCTGACATCTACCCTCCCTAAACCCTAAACCCTAAACCCTACCCTAAACTAAACTTGAACCTAAGAAGGGCCCTACATGGACTACTATCTTTTTTCAAAGGGGCCAATTTCAGGTCCCATGTTAGTTTGCGGAAGGGTACTGCACCGGACGGCCGTAATTTGTAGTACTGTTGTTTTTCAAGCCTTGCTGGACCTTGCAGCTCTCAACTGACCGTTGCAAGCCTTCTCCTCAGCGATTTTGGACCATTATTCCAGGATACCACCAGGGGTCATCGCCAGCCCGTATTAGATCCAAAGGCTAAATTTATTCAACATTCATCAAAGACTCAATGCCGGATGTGTAGCAACTCACAAGAAATATTATGAATTTAAGATAATAGAGGCATTTATTATACGTCAAACTCTAAAGTCACTCAGCAATATCATGCTCTATTCCAGTGTTGGATTTCCTTAGCACATTTCATGAGCTACATAATTTTGTAAGGTGCAGAACAGAGACATCCACTCTAAACCCGAAACCGAAAGCCCTAAACCATGAACCCTAACCCCTAGACCCTAACCCCTAAACCCCTGAACCCTAAACCCCTAAACCCCTAAACCCCTAAACCCTAAACCCCTAAACCTTAATTCCTTAACCACAAGGAGCTCTGTCATTTGCCCCTCGTGGCGTTTTAGCTGCTTGGCAGACGATTATTTCGTGCCGGAGCAGGATGTAGGAGCCCTGAGACTAGGTTTTATAGGGATAATGGGGAAGAAGAAAGGAAGCCACCATAATAGGGTTTGGGGTTTAGGGTCTAGGGTTTAGGGTTTGGGGTTTTGGGGTTTTGGGGTTTTAGGGTTGAGGGATTAGGGGTTTAGGGTTTAGGGTTCAGGGGGTACTTGGAGGCCGCCCATGGGACTTAGTAAGTACTTATAACTGGGTAATTGGGGTAACCCAGGGTTTAGGGTTTAGGGTTTAGGGGGATTATAAGCAGGGTTATAAGCCCAGTTATAAGTAGTTACTAAGTCCCATGGGCCTCCAAGTATTTTAGAGCATGCCTTCCCTGGCGGAAGTCTTTGGTACCCAGAATGACTACTCAACGTCCTATAGCAAGCATCTTTTCCGGGTGAGCCTACAAGAGCTGTTGGTAAAAATTGCGCTATGACCACCGGTACTTGCACTCCACACTCTACCCGCATTTATTTCTTTACAGCAGAGATTGTGATGCTTCAGCTGTGATTCTCGTCCGCATGACGTGATGTTGGTTTGAATTGGTTCTGCTTGCGCTGTGCCTTGTCAAAGGTGCTACTGCTATACTGCCAGATAAGTCCTGACTCGGGTGGCTTAAGGCTATGTAATCCCCATAAAGCCAGTTTACAGGATTCTATAGGGCCTCCAAACCTACCCACGACCCTTCATCTGAAACCTTAGATCCTAAACCCTAAACCCTAAATGCTAAACCCTAAACCCTAAACCCTGCACTCTGAATGCTAGCTTAACCCTGACCTGTCATCTGCCAATCCGTTTCTGGCAGCAGCGAGAACCTTGAACTTTTCCGTTCCTAGGAGGAGTTTAGGGTTAATTTAGGGCTTAGGGATAGTGGTAACCTCAACTCCCTCCAAGAATGAGGGCCCCTTAGTTATCAGATGACCGAAGCAGGCTCCGAACTCGAAGGGTTCAACCCCCCTACACCCTAAACCCTAAACCTTACACCCTAAACGAACAATGCTCTTGCTTCCTTGGGGCATTTCCCTCCTAGCCCAGAGGGTTAGCAAGTACTGGTTGCCGTTGGCATCCAAGGGTTTAGGGGGTTAGGGTTTAGGGATTTAGGGATTTAGGGTTTAGGGTTTAGGGTTTAGGGATTTAGGGTTTAGGGTTTAGGTTTTAGGGTTTAGGGCTTCGGAATCCCTAAGCCACTAAGCCCTGAACCCTTCAGCTCGAAGCTGCGGCATCTTCACATCATGAGTCCTATTGGAGGCTTAGGGAAATTATAACGCAATAAGAAGTGCACGCAATCCGTGCACAGATTATAACCAAATTCTGAGCCACATAATATGGTTCCAGTTGGGTTAAAAGTAGGGGTATAGCTGCGGTACTGCGCCGACTTTGTAACAATTGGATATTTTCCTATATGTATATGTAGCACTTGATATGATCCCTAATTTAGACCGTTACATGGTTGGGGCAGTACCCAAGGTATAAGCCTAAACCCCTTGACTGAGGTGTTCCATTCCGACTGGCAATGCTGTGCCCGACAGTCATCATGCTTTGTGCGTGCATCGGGGTCCCCACCTGAGGCTGCGTAGTTTAGGGTTCAGGGTTAATTAGTAAGAGCAGATTAGCATTGTTATATGGCTAGTATTGGTATTATTGCTGTTATTCCTAGTGTTCTTGTGCTACTCCCCTTATTATATTCTGGCATTTGTTACCATTGTTTCTGCAGCTTCTTGCTAGCTAGTTTAGAAATAGGCCGGGCCCAAAGTACTCGTAAACCGCAATGTATTACAGACCTTGTTATCAGTAATCCCCCTGCAGAAAATGGGCCTCTAGGTTTGGTTGTAACATCTCCACCTAAGATGACAATATCAATAACAGCGGTTTACTTAGGGTTTTAGGGTGTAGGGCTTATCATGTGAGCTCTAGTCTAAACTCCATAAGGGAGAGTGTACAGGGTTTAGGGTTTGGGTCTAAATGCCTTAAAGGGGGGTTATATTGGGGATTACATAGGGGAGTGCTATAGGGGTTATCAAAGGGGATACTAGGAGTTTTGACTTTAGCGCATATAACAACATACAATACAATATATGATATGATACAAAATGATCCAGCCCAAACCCTAAACCCTAAACCTGCCTGCCAAGGTGTTCGTTCCCCTTGCGCTCTTTTCTTTGGATGTGCAGCAGGCAGGACCCTTGTCCTGGTGGTGGTTACGTAGCCCTTTTACTGAAGGTAACCCAAAGCTCCATAATGAGCGACTTATGAAGGAATGGAAAAAAGAAAGTGAGAACTACCATGATGTAGGGTTTCACTCTAAACCCTAAACCCTTAGTAGTGTTTCGGGGTTAGGGTCAGTGGCGTGTAGAAACTAGGCCGACCATGGGGATAACCGGGGCTCGTTTGGTGCTTGTAGGCATTAAACGTGTACTTACTAAGTGCCTCCAAGCATAATACTGATAATAATGAGGTTTACATGAGACCCTAAACCCTAAGACCTTAAACCTTGAGACGCCCCCCCAGAAGCTACCTTATGGAAACCCTGCTTGGATACCCGTGGGACTTAGTAATTACTTATAGCTGGGATTACAATCTTACATAGAATTGGGGTAAGTCCTATAAGCCCACTTAGGGGGATTATAAGTAGGCTTATAAGTTATAAGCCTTGTTATAAGTAGTTACTAAGTCCCATGGGCCTCCAAGTAAACTTAAAACCGTCCAGGCGGTTGTGTAGGGTGTGGGGTTCAGTGTAGCACGAGGGCTGAGGGAAGGAGTTCAGCAGGTTTTGAGCAGTGGCTACCTTGGATCACTCAGGCAGGGTTTAGGGTTTACTTGGACCCCAAAAGTAGGTAAAACAGTAGCCCAAACCCTTTTAAACTTAGACCACGAGGCCTTTTTTCGACATCGTTTTGGGGTTCAAGTAGAGTCTTGGGCTTTGGGCTTAGGACCCTAAACCCTAAACCCCAAACCCTAAACCCTAAACCCCAAACCCCTTGAATAGGGTACAGGGTCTAGGGTGGGTCTGCCAGCTCAAGAGTTGAGATTGAAGGTTTCGGGTTTAGGGTTTAGGGCAGGTTTGCGAAAGGATCCCTGTTATAGACTCCATTATGTTGGGGCTTTATTCCTATACCCATATGATGGTTGAGGGTTTAGGGGCCTAACTCATCGCAAATATTATGGTTCCATATTCCTTGTTATGGTCTATGGTACTTTAAATGGACCTCAAAATGATATTGGTAACTATTTAGGCCCCTGTGGTATCCCCACTTTCCTTTAAAAGAGGAGAGTATGGATGATTCTGCTGTATGGTTCATGGTGGTTCAGGGTTTAGGGCTTATGGCTTCAGGTCATTCGGATTTCCTTTGGGGAGACTTATGACCGCAGTTCTGGCGGCTCATGGACCTTTATGTGCTGCCATAAATGTGGGGAACTGAATATAGACCCACAAGTACTACAGTTCTTACTTTCGGGAGCCCCCACAAAGGCGAAACCCCAATCCCTAAACCCTCAACTACCCTACATATATCTCCTAAAATTCCTTTATTTTGGGAAACCCCCATAGTTTATGTCAGCTCTTCGTCTTCTGTTGGGAGGCCACCTTTGCATCCTACTCGCACTCGGTTCAGACGCAGAAGGAGCTGATTAGCAGCATCGCCGCTGCCTCAGAACTTCAATTTTGCTTATCGTCCCAGCAGAGTATCCCTAAGGCACCCTGAACCCTAAATCCTGAACCTGTTTTGGTTTGAAATGTGACTACTGAAGCACAGTCAGGCACTCAAAGGCGAATTTCAACTGGGTTGCGTTGAGGAGCTTAAAGTAAGTTACCACAGTATGGGTTTATGGGGTTTAGGGTTTGGGATTAAAGATTCCTTGCTACAGTAACAAACCCTGAGCCCTAAACTCTGCATGCTCGGCCTCTCAAAGGTATTGAATGCCACCCAGTGGGTTCTTTTGGAGGCGCCGCCAAGGGTTTGAAGGGTTTGAAGGAGTAAGGGTTTGGGTTTCAGGGGAGTCTAGGTGCGAAAAAATCCATGTGATGAGCAGATTGTGTCCTACGGTTTAGGGCTTAGGGGTGATACACTATAGATGACACTCCTGTCTCCCAATACACTGAGGGGGACCCTAAACCCTAAATAGTAGTTTCCATTTTCTGTTGCATTATCCCAATATAACCCCTATATTCGATCCATTAAGGGGTCCCCTATATCACCCCTAAGCCCTAAACCCTAAACCTTAAACCCTAAACCCTAATCCTCCCTATATAACCCCCCCTTTAAGGAGTTTAGATTATGGCTCATATGAACCTGAGTCTTTGCTCCAGGGTTGGGTCATGACTAGAGGACCTCAAGTTCGTGAAAGTGGATGTGTTTTTTGAAAGGGTCAGAGTTCAAGGGATATTGTTTCCTAACCCTAAACCCTAGGGTTGAGGGTTTAGGGTTTAGGAAGCCCTAAACCCTAAATC
>CAJNIZ010006480.1:255-10536 GCA_905231905.1 Symbiodinium pilosum
CTTCAACCTTCGTGCCCCCCCCCCCGCCCTGTGCCCCCCCCTTGCTCCCCTTGGGGGGGCTTGGAAGGCAAGGTACGAAGGCCTGCAGAAGACCCACCCCCCGGGAAGCTGACGCCAACTACAGCAATTCTTGAGCATCTCTTTGGTATTTTTTTCTGTTATCTCGTCGGAGATTTGGAATCTTTCTCTTGAAGCACAGTTTCCAACATTCGTCATCATAACATCTACGCTCTAGAAGCTCACTGCCAACCAACGCAAAGGTGGTGTGCAAGTAGTTCACCTTTGCAGCACACTGCTGCACTTCGGACGTCCAGTATGGTCGCACGAATCTGACTTCTTCAAGATAGAGAATTCAACTTCTTGATGGAATCCATTTGCTTCTACTTCCAGGAAAAAATCGTAATCAATGGAGAAGTTCACTTGCGCTGGACAGAAACACATCTTGCAAGTCTTCTCTAAGTTTAGCAACTCTCTTAGCATCTCGCGCAAACTTTAAGCCAAGAAGAAACAAAAAAGTTTCGATGGTCCAGGCGGCGCTTGAAACCAACTCATCTTGGCTCATACTCCTAAAGTCGTCAAAGTACGCGGACAAAAGCAGGCCTCGGATTTCAACTACTATGGACACACACTCCGAGAAGGCCCATCATCCAATGAGTATTTGCCATGAGTCTGATATCTGGGCTTAACGCCCGCTCAAGTAATAGGCTTTTCAAGCCATCTGATCGAATCTGCAAGATCTCTCGGCTTTAGATACTTTCCTGTTAGTGTCTCGAGTCAAGTTAGCCGTAAATTGCCGCAGACATCCATCCTTTTGTCTGGCTTTTGCTAGTTTCTGAAGAGGTCGACACAAAGAAATCTGTCTGAGTCACCACTTAGCTGCGTTAGATGAAAGCTGTTCTCAATGATGGTCCAACGCTCTGCAAGAGCACAATGGTTGCACATGAGCCAAAAACTCCAAAGCGAAACCTCGATTCCAACGACACGGAAGTGGAGTCATTTCCAAATTCTGTTACAGCAATTTATTTTTAAAGCTGATTCCCAGACTGCCAGAGCTGAGAAGCTTTGGGGGAGGATGGTGTTCTTTGAAAGCTTTAGGATGTCCAGTGCTGCCATTCATTGCGTGGGCCAAGCCGCCTGGTCCGGAAGGTGTTAAGCAAGCGTTGCGCGTGTTGGATGGACGTCAGGCTAAAGTTCGATTGCTGGAGCTCTCGTACCGAAGTGATTGTGCTTTCTTGATCTTTACGGATGGGGCCTGCAAAGGCGAGCCGCGTAAAGGTTCAGTAGAAGGTGTTTTGATAAGGTTGCGCGGAGAGCCTGTTTTTTTTCTGTCCTAGTCTTGCAAGAGATATGGTTCGAGTGGATTAAGGATGCAGATTGTCTGCTTCCTTGATAATGATGGTGCCAGGCACTCCCTTATCAAAGCTGGGGGAGGGGACTTATTGATGGGTGCAGTCGCTTTGAGAACACAGCCCAGTTGAAAGCTTGGTGTGCTCGGGCGCCCATATATTTCGATGAAGCTTTCTCGTTGCGCATTTCCAAATAACATTTATATACATGTTTCCCACTTCCCCTTCTGTGTGATGTTCCTTACTTGGAACTGTGAGTTTGGCTTGAATGGTGTACAAATTTAGTTTGAGGAGTGAGAACGAAACAGTTTGTTCCGTTGGGGGCTGGGCTGATGGATAGTCTACATACATCCTAGCTTTGGGACTTCGACACGCCTTCAGTTGCGCTCTGCAGCTTTTTTTGAGTTGTTCAGTCATGTCACATGTTTGCGCACATGTGGACATGCATTTTCAGTTTGAGGATTTTGCCAAACATTTTTCACATTTTGGCATTCACGTGGACATGTATTTTCAACCTGAGTTTTTTTCAAACATCTGTGTTTTTCAGTTTTGAGAAGCTTCCGTTTTCAGTTTTGTGTCGCGTGAATGCACTTGACGGATTTTAAGAAGATCTTATCCGGGCATTTTTGGCCCAAATCCAACAGGAGGTGGAGACATTAGTACGTCAGATTTTCGAAGTTTAGCTTTGAATGAACAGCCCATTGGAGGTCAAACAACACGTCGACCTGTTCCTCATGTGCATCTGTCATATGCATCGCTTGCGATGCGTACTCTCAGTTTCGGGCTGTGCGTTCCAAAGCATTTTGATGAGTGCAATGCATGCTGTCGTCTCGCGTTTAAACATTTACATGTTTCTCCCTTCCCCTTCCGTGTGATGTTCCCTTGGAATTGTGAGTTTGGGCTTAATGGGGTACAACCAAGATTTCCCATCACGTTTCACCATCAACCACCACCTATCCATCATTTTTCGTCAGGTTTCATCATTCACTTTTCATCGTGTTTCATGGCTTCATGCTTTTTTTGTTGTCATCATGTGCATTTCCTCTCCATCAATTTTGTCTGGTTTTCATGATGTGTCCTCATTTTCATGAACTTCTTCCATCATATCTCATCATTTACATAGCACGTCATAGTATTTCATCGTTGGCATCATGTTTTGTCATCTTCCAACAATCATTGTGAGCATTCTTCTGAATTGTTTATCGCTTGTGTCATGTGTCAGCATTTTCATCGTGTTTCATGATTTCCCATCATTCCCTATCATTTTTTCTCGTTATGCATGATGTTCATTCATGTTACTTGTTTTGCAGATCGGGGACCGACCCCTCCAAACCCCCGGCTGAATTTACTGCTGTTTCTTCATATGTCATCATATTTGGTCATGTTACATAATGTCCATCATTCTTACTCAGGCTTTATCATTATTTGTTTTGCATCATGCTTTATCACTTTACCCGTATTCTCGTCAGATGTTATTTTTGTGAGTCATTTCCATCAGCCATCCGTCATTGTACATGATTTCCCATCATGTTGTACAACTTTGCATGGTTTCCAACAATCTTCATCATGTCTCACCTGGTCTCATCACATTATTGCATCCTTCTGGCCAGTCATCACCATATTGCCAGGTTTACAAACATTTTTCCGCATTGTTTATCATGTTTCATCGTCCTTTCATTTTCCATCATTTTGTCATATATCACGATTTTCCATTTATCATGATTTTCCACCATTTTCCATGGTTGTTCATGCTTTGTAAAGAGGGGGCATTCTCCCTCCCCGCCATCCGCCGCCGGCGGCCGAAGCGTTGGCTGTGTGCTGCATCTTTTGCAATGCTCTCGTTGCTTGATTGGCTGTCTGGTTGTGTTCGAACAGTGGCCAGCGGTGAAGCTGCTGGCCAGCTGCCTTCATTACCAGAAATCGCAGTTATTGTACATAATCTTGAAGTTAACATCGATGATGATGCCTCATGCGTGGCAATGACAAGCAATCCATATTTTAGGATTTGTTTGTGTGTTCCGTTTTGGAACCAATATCAATACCTGTGCGTCAGACACCAAATGTGAAGTCCGAAGACCGTGATTTTGGAACATGCAATGAGAAGTGCAGGTGTTGTGCGATGTGAGGTAGGACATCCCAACCTTGTTTTGCAGAACAGCCATCACAAGTTGTTTGCAGTGGCACATGCTCATTTAACTCTCAAACCACGAATCCCTAGGACCAAGTGAATGCTTTTTTTGAGAAGGTCAAGCGCAATGTCAATGTTTTAGGCATTGACATTGAGTAGATTACAGTTAGATATCTGGGTAGCATTTAATTCTCAGCAAAGACCAATTTGGCAGAGCGGGTGGGCAGAGATAGTTGCTTGTAGTTGGCATTGTCGCGGCAGCTTTTGAACTAATGAACAAGCTTTTGCCTCACACTCTGACTTGGTGATGATGCTACGTCAAAGGCTCGAGCATCTCAAGATGGGTCATCATCGTTTCACAATGTTACCTGTCCCAATTTCATCTTTTTTTGTTGGGGGGGGCGTATTTGCATGCTGCCTTGTGGACACGTCATTTGTGAACGCAGCTACCGTGCCAAAGTTTTTAAAATTATGTGCAATTTTCCCAAATTGAGGCTTGTCTTCAAATTTGAGCCAAATGTTAAGATGCTACTGATTTCATGCTAGATGAGCCCATTGCGGAGGCCAAGGGGTTTTATGCATTGTGTTGTCACGCCTTTGCAAATGTTCACAAATAACGTGTTCATACCCTGTGTCATCGATGGTTGGGGCAAAACGCAAGTGTAACAGACCACGCGAATCCCTGCCACAACCCAAAAACACATCTAGACCATGGTTCGGTGTTTGCAAATAGGCCTTGGATCACCGAGGGACACCAACCACACGACGCACATAGTTAGCAAGACATGAACCAAATTAACATGTTTGTGTTGCTTCCAGAAGCAGCTAGGAACAATAGTACATGCCATGTAATTTTGGTTAGTTGTTTTGCATGATACAATTGCATGTCAATGAAGAGCAGGCGGTCCTTGAGACAAACACCAGGACCCTTCATCCATGAATGAACCTGCAAATATTCCTCAATGTTTTGATGAATTGTTTTTTGGAAAAAGTGGCGGATGAAGACGTGTTGTCAAATGCATTCAAAGCCGCGTATGTTCCATTTGAACATGATCGTTTTGGCGTCATGAGCCTTGAACCTGCAATCTTTCACCATATTGCATTGTTCCGTTCCCTAGCAAGTTTGCCAAACAGACATTATCAATTTGTTACCGACCATGTGTCCGCATGACATGGATGTTCCCCTTTCGGGGGACACGTGCCGGGGCCACGGTGTTCAGCCAAAATTTGCCCAATCTGTGTCACAATGCGAAGCATTTCTGTGTCTTGAAATATGTTGCAACGGCAAGGTTCGCTGTGATGTCAAAAGCTCAACAAGCTCCAGATCGAACGCGCTCGTAGCGTGCTCATTCGCTAGCACTTTTTATGGGTGCCGGCTTTTCGGTGCCGGCGGATCAATGGTTTCGCATCTTGCAGGTTGAATTTAGGGATTCAAACTAAAACTGAACTTGCATCTGAGGCCTTTGGGACAGGACAGACGGGCTTTGACAGCATTTGTTAGCTTTCTATACGAAATGTTATGTTTTTTTGTTGTTCTTCATGTGCTCAGCAAAATCACAGCCGACCGGAGGGTGTCGATGGCATGACATCAGCAAAGAATGCTAACATGTTTGTTGTCTGGCCAGGACCCAAACCCCGCGCACAGACATGATGCCAAGGCCATGGCTCTGCTTCCCGCTTGGTGGAAACATGGTTGCGAGTGTTATGCTTTCTGACATCAAGCTCGTTTGCCCCGTAATCTTCCCATAGGTAAGGCAGCTTGCTGATGGAGTGTCGCAGTCAAGCCCCATGAACCGTTTCTTGTCCGGCGCCAAGTAAATGATGCTGTAGCTTTTTTGGTTTGGGTTGGCCGACAGAGTTTGCGTCAACATCTTCAGTTTCCTGCAAATCAGACTGTAGCTCAACTCTTGGCCCATGGCAGCTTTTGCACGATGTGACATCTAAGCGAATCAGAATCGCGGTTCAAGCGTTTGACTTGCCATTGTATGCAAGTTTCTTGTGTAAACGGTGGCACAGGACCATGTTTCATGTCTCAGCTTCTTGATCTTCCGCACCTTGCAGCCAAAAAGAGAAACAGATGGGGGACATGCGATGTGATGGGCAGATGTGATGGTAGACTCTCCATCGAGGATCCCGAAAAATGTCACTTGGCTGAATGCTAGTTTCCAAATCATTTGCAACTGGAAACACGCAAATTCGAGCGTCTACTGCATGGCCCCCTTTCACTGCTATGTTTTTTCCCGAAGTGCGTTGCGCATTGCAGAGGTCAGCTTTCATGATGGAACCGGCAGCGCATCGATCTCTAGTGGAGAAGAAGTTGTTGAGATCGATGCGTCCGAAGTAAATTCAGAACATGAGGCGATGTGTGTGTGTGTGTTGTTTAACTTGCCTTCGAGTGCTTCTCGCAATTTGTCACAGGCTGGCGATCATCACCTTGACGAGCAAGCTTCCTCCAGTTCCCACGAGAGCGACCAGACAGAGGTGCAGCACTGAGAAGCGATGAGCACTGGCCATGTGCAGCACCAGGGACAACAGACTTTACTGTTCATCTTGGATCAGCGAAAGCATCAAGACTGCTTACAGTACGCTCAAGGGAATGGTACTACTTCTAGCCCTGCTGCTGCTGCTGCTGCTGCTGCTGCCGCTGTCGAGGCAGCTCCTGCTGCTGCTATTGAAGACGACGCCAGCGACGACGACGACGACGACGACGACGACGACGACGACGACTGCTGCGGTATGAATATCAACACGCATGGCGCAATGAATGCTTGCAGTGAACTACTGCTGCAAGCACATGCTGCACCGCCAATCACAACTGCGCAGTGAAGCAACACGCCAGTTGTAAGCATTGTGCTGCAACATGTTACGCCAACATATCTCAAACATATGCAGCGATAGGCACTGCTTCAGACCTGCTACTTCATGGTCTACGCACCATGTCCCAGTGGTCACATGTTAGTGTTATTGTTCCCATGTGAGCTATAATTTAAACTCCTTAAAGGGGGTTATATAAGGGGTTATATAGGGGACTACTATCGAGATAATAAGGGGGATACTCTGAGTTTAGACTATAGCTCATGTGGATTGAATATTTCTGGAAGCTGTCCATTCAACTTTTGTTCTCAGCAGATTCCAGGTCATAGTTCACCACAGACGCTCTTCGGTGAGCATGGCTTCCGATGCTGGGTGCCTTGTTTGTTTCGCATTTGGCAGATTGCTGTTCTTGTTGCTTTCCATGTGGAGTAGGCAGGTTGTACATTGCACTTTCTCTAGAGCAATTTTGCATAGTTTGTGGTTGTTTCGCGTGCTAGCTGTAGAGCTTATGTTCAAGTCCACCACCACACGCACATAAATGAGGAGTCGAGGTGGTTCATTGCACCGGCCGCCGCGCTGGGCAACAAGGACTGACAGTTCTCTGCAACTCGATTTCGGAGCACCTTGCTCTGGTGCATTTTTTTTGGCAAATGGATGTTTCAAATTATCTGCAGACCTGCTAGTTTGTGTCAGGAACCCGCTGTTCTCAACTATGCATGCTGTTTTGAATTCCAGTTCCACTTCTCAAAACATCCGATTCGTCTAATCAGGTTTTCCATGCTGTTCCTTGAAGAAAATCATGAAGTGTTTAATTTCTCTACCACACTCATCAACGGCAAGCTTGATTTCTACAATGGCATTTCTGGCTGTTCAGGACTAACATGTGGGGAGCCCAAAAAGGCGTTGATGATCCGTTTTCTTGTTCTGTGTGGTCTTCACTTGCCCACAGACAATCTGCAGTGCTGCACAAAACAAAGTCGGATAAGACATGCGAAACGACAAGATGAAGAGAAAACCGGATTTACCTTGTGCGTCATAAAGAAGATGTTTGAAGATTTCTTCCCTGAAACTCCATTTTGCACCAGTAACAACCCATGTTTGGCAGCAATTTCGAAGCTTGCTTTTTGTGCCTGGCTGCTGCAGGGTTCTCACGAGCTCAGCGTTTTTGATATTCAATGTGACGTTCATTACTCTCAACACCTTTTGGTTGGGCTCCTTTCCTGCAATTGTATCTCTGATGAAACCTTAAGCCCTAAATCCAAAATTCTAAACCCTAACAGTAAACCGCAAACCCTAAACCCTAATCCTCGTAGAGATGCAGATGTCGAGATGGTCATCGTCAAGTGTGTTGCCCCTTTGCACAGTGGGTTCTGGGCCTCCAGCATCTCCAGCATTCTGCTTACTGGTTTTCTGCTTACTGGTTCTAAGCCGGGAATAATGGAACATAGGGGTTATATAGGGATTATGGAAAAGAACATGGAAAACACTACTACATTATAGTAGGGGATACGTTCGGGTTATAGTAGGGAATATATTCTATAGGGGTTATGTAAGGGTGATATTTCCTTATTCCCTACTACCCAACGGTGAGTCTGTGGTTTGGGTTGGAACTGAGGTTTCCAAGCAGATGGTCTTGTGATGCGCGAGCAGGAAATCATTGAGAACATGAATGTTTACTATGTGATCGAGAGCATTTTCACAGGCTTGAAGCCATATTGGGATGATGAAAAAGGAAATGGAAACGACTCTAATCTTGGGGTTATCTAGGGGTTATATAGGGATAATGGAAAATAAACTGGAAACTACTATAGTGGGATTGTCTTACCCTGAGTTAGCTAGGAATGAAGGAATGGATCCTTATAGTAGTCCTTACATGACCCTGTATAGTAGTTTCCATTTTCTTTTCCATTCCTTCATTCCCAGCTAATGAAAGGTAAGATTCAGCCAGAGGTGTTTCGCAGATGTGAGCTGCTTTAGAGGCCTCTTCCTGGTGGAGCTGCTACTCCGCCTTCGGCACTTCGTATCCATGCCGAAGAAATCATGTAGGGCAGCCGTGTTACTTTTTTGACAGATTTGGGAGAATGTGCCAAGGACTTTGCATGTGCATATGCTTTGTTTCTGTTGCTTTCAGCATCTGCAATTGAATGGCCGCCGCAAACTTGTCTTTGGGACAGTCACTGCAGTTTCTTTCATGAGGCAAAGTGGCAGGTGTGGAAGGATCCCTTGCTTCTTCTCGATACCGTGGTGATTGTGACACTTAGCTGTCATTGTCGGCTAGGCTACGAAGAGGGCAGTATTCCCAAATCAGCACTGGATTCATCTTGATGGCAACAGTGCTTAGACTTTTCTGCCGGAGCATAGCAAAGCCTCGGACAGCACGGTAGTCCCAGGATTCCTGCACTGGAAATTTGGGTATATCGTCCATGGACGCGGCAATTTCCTGTTATCTCCATCACCGCGATGAGTCTCTTCCGAGTCTGCCGAATTGCTCGAGGCAAGATGGCGCAAAGCGCTTGCTATCACATGGGTTATATAGGGTTATATAGGGGTTATTTAGGTGCTATATAGGGAGAATGGAAAAGAAAATGGAAACTACCTGCTATTTAGGGTTTAGGGTTTCGTTTGTTTCCATTTGCCAATCGACGCAGCCTTGGGCTTAGGGCGGGACTAGATTGCTTCTTTTTGTGGAGAGTTGCGAGTTGCGAACGTTTCCGGAGTCACCTGGGCATGCACGGGAGGCATTGTGATGCTGGCCAGCATCAAGTGGCTCCGACCTCTTTACCTCTCTGTGCCGAGACTGCAGTGCTCAGCATTGACCCCGGCGGAGTTGGATTGTTTGGGGAGTTGGATTGTTTGGGGAGTTAGTGCAGGGCTGCAAGGAGTTCATGTGATGCGGAGAACTTCCTGTCACTTTACCACATGTACTTGCATTGGAAGCGGTGCCGAGACGTTTGGATGTGGCTTATTGTGCCACCTTGCATGCTTGATTGCTGTTGCACATGCCCTGATGGACTTTGTTCCTTCTGCAGGCAGTTGGTCTCAAGCACTCGCTGAGCTACTTACTTGTGATGACCATGTATATGGCTATCATGATCCTGGGCTGCAGACAGTGCTTGAGTCAGTGAGCGCAGTGTACCAACATACCTTTTTCAATTGACCATGTGATCCCAAGGTTGTTTGCTGCTTCTGTTTTGATTTGTCAGCTCGTTGGACCTAGCAGCCTCATCCATGACGGTCTTCCCACCGAGATTCGCACCTCCGCAGCACATACAGGCAAGCTCAAGTTTTCTAGTTTCTGCTGCGGCTGTGAAGGCGCTCGCTTCTGCTCTGTGGCTCATACGTACCTCACGTTGATTGAGTGCCTGCTGGGAGGCAGCTCGTGGCAACATGTGTTGTTGCTTAGATTCCTTCGACGCCTGCTGCATGGCAGTCATGCAGCAGATTCCGCCGAGAGGCGTTGAGTGGGGACCACAGCTTGCAGATCCCCTACTTTTCGGCGTTGGTACTGCGATCAGTGGTGCCTGGGTAAGCTGTTTAGTCCATCTCGCCATCCTCAGCTTTGGCAATGCTCACCTTGCTGGTTCTTAGTAAGGAACAGGGAATATAATCCGTATTTAATCCCTACAAGATATATTCCCTTCTTTTTGTTCTAAGAACCTGCAAGTTTGGGAGATTGTAAGGGATGGTTTTGTTCGCCTTCCTCACGTTCGGTGTGATGCTGTGGCTGAACATTGTCAAAGGCGTTTTCGTTCATCAGGCCAGGGAGGGAACCTCTAACCGGACATGTCGCAAGCAAAGTCGAATCCAGGTGGACCAGTCTTTTGAGCTGACAAATGTCACGAAGTTCAAGGATCCTGAGCTCCAGCAGCTGACCCAGGACGTGACAGCCCATTTGAGGCATCATGCGAAGACTTCATAATATGGTAGTTTCCATTTTCTTTTCCATTATCCCAATATATCCCATTTATAATATACCCCTATATAATCCCCATT